>JAPZDY010000026.1:5354728-5382479 GCA_029783645.1 Ctenochaetus hawaiiensis
ACTGGTGGAGGTGCTACAGGCAGACATGCCTAGCAGGTTTCGACATCATCACAAAACCCAAAGTTTTTTTGTTGTTGTTGTTGTTTTTGTTTTTTTTACCCTTATGACTACCTTAAAGATTTAGATAAGTCTAGTTAGATTAACTGCATTGAAACTGATTCAGCATTTAGCCTCTGTGATTCTTTTGACTGATTATGTACCCAAAAAGTTCAAATCAATTCCCAGGTAGAGGAGATGGAAATACGGATTACTGTCAATTTGTTGTATGTTGAAAATAAAACCAAAGCTCCGCCGTCCTGAGTGCAAAATATGTTTCCTCTACATCTGATAAAATGGTTCAACTTCTGCATCTCTGCTGGTATATTAAATTTAACCGTACAGATTTATCATACTCTTATATGTAGAACAAAAACTTGCTGTAACAGACTCCAGAGTCCTCTGGCACTGCTGTCAGGAGACACTGAATTCACTGCCTCCCATATGTAGTTATTATTTATTTTTGAGGATAACACTTCTGTTTCCGCTGTGCCGTTATTCAAACAGCATTGCGTGTCTGCTGTGAAGTTCTCTGGGACTTTGAGAAAATAGTCTAATGACTTCAGGGACAGTGTGGACTGAATTAAACCGGTGTGGGCTCCTGCTCTTTCTTCCACTGTTAATACAGTCCTCTGCAACCTGCCTTTCATCTTTAACTTTCACCTTTGCTTCCACAACTATTGTAAAGGTGCCCTCAAGCAAGGTACTGAAGTCATTTGCTCTAGTGAGGCTGTGTAGTTAACAGCAGACTGCGGTTTGACTTGGAAACTTCCAATGTGTCCTCAATGAGGCAGAGACTTTTACTGACAAAAAGCCACAGAGAGCCCTGGTTTGATAAATAAAAGTTGACTCAGTGTGAATCCTGCATCACTCCTGTACTTCACTGTTCCCCTCCTTTCCTCTCCATCTGTTCGGTACACAGCAGTGACTTCATGGTCACCTGCTGCTCTGCTCTTACTTACTGCTGTCCTGCTGCTTTGCACCCACAGCTGTTCTCCTACTGACGCTGAGCAGAGCTCTTCCTCACAATGTGTGTGTGTGTGTGTGTGTGTGTGTGTGTGAGAGAGAGAGGGAGAGACACACATTCTGTGCTGCTTTGTCTGATAGAAAGCTGTGAGTGAGACCGAAGTAAGAAGGCTGAGTTATGAGAGGGGGCAGGAGGATATCAGTACGCTAACTATGGGCTGAGCCGTCCCCTGTCGAGCTAGATGCAGAGCACCTCTCCACGCACACACTTACATACTAACACACACACTGGTGCATTTCTGACATACCTCGCCTTCTTACAGTCTTGGGGGCCATGCACACGTGCACTCACTTTCTTTCTCACACATGCACTCCGTAGCATCTGAGCCCCTAAAATAACAGATAGCCCCAAACTGTATTAGCCATCACATCTGATCTGTGTACTGTTCTCTCTGGTGGGAGTGATCCAGTGGGAGGAAGTGGCTCATCTGAACCACTGTGTGATCAGAGGGATCAGTCAGGAGTCCGACTAAAGCCTCGGCCTGCCCTCTTTGAGTAGAAACACAGAGGGACTGGGCCCTTCCTTTTCAGTCTCTGGCGCCCAAAGGCCCCTACGCTGCCAGGCACCATCTTAAACAGAGGAAGGAGGCAAATAAATAAACCCCACAAAGCACCAAACGGCATCTCCTATGAATTTCTGTGCAGTTACGACATCATCTGAAAGGAAGCCAGGGGACAATTAACTTTTTTTCTCCTCCTGTGTCCTCTGACATGGCAGTGGGCAGACATTCTTCGGGCCTCTGAAAGAGCGATTTGTCACTGTCGACAGCGGCACACTGTACTGCCGAGCCAATTAAGCTCAAGGTGCAATTCGATACAGCTTTTATATACACTGTGGATGAGAGGAAGGCGGGGGGGGTGGGCATGCGCGTCCGCATTTGTGTGTTTGTGTGCGGATGATTGAGTGGGGTGTGTGCGCCTGTCCCTGTGAGTGTTTGTGAAAAAGCGGGAGACTAAGTGGGAGAGCATTGTGTTGGTGTGCTTTACAGCGGCAATAATGTGAGTGAAAAAAGTCTCAGGCTGTGAAAAAAAATCCCTCGAACTAGGGGGAAAAAAAGGGTCTTTCTTGCTAGTTTAAACACTACGACATGAGCAGCACCACAGAGGGGCCTTGTTCTCCAGGTTTTAAAAACAACCCAACAGGGACTGAACACTATGCAAACTTAGATCCCCTACACTCCTACTCAGGCCTGGGACTAATAATATCCTGGTATCATTAGTGATGAACACCTGTGCCTGTGTTGCAGAGTATTGACAGAGAGAAAAGAAAAGAGAGGGAAACAGACACAAGTAATCCAGATTCTCCTTTATTTTCTATTCCCCTTCTCTTTTCAGGGCCTTTTTAAGGAAGAGCTAGGACAGTGGATAGGCAGGGGCAATTAGCTGAATAGATGGATAACTTTCAGTTAAAAATAGAGCCACAAATCCCATCTGTGACTAATGTGACCAAAGTGGGTTCTTTTGGCTTTCAGAGAGGCTGAGTCCCTTCTCCTGCTCGTCCATTCAAACCTTCCATTTTCAGACTATCAGTACTCAAAGTACACCACCTTGCTAGCGTGCCCCGGCTGGCTTTATTGTGGTCTTATGAGCTCAAGTTACGACTCAGGGGAGAGGTCAACAGTCCACCCATTGATTAGTTAAGCAAAGACCCTGTACTGACAATGAGCAGGTAGGTTCAGTCGCACGTAGGTCAACAGCCGGGATCGCGTTCAGGCCTTAACTTGATGTTTTCTTCAGCGACCATTCCTCAGGAGAACAGACAAATAAATCCAGACTGTGGTTTTCAGGGCCAGCGGATGTTTGTTTGGATCCCCCTAACAGGTCAAACAGTGGCTGGAGTGTGTGCATGCATGTATATTTATGTGTGTGTGTGTATGTGGCTGTGTGTGCAGAGGGAAAAAGGGTATAGAGGAAAGAGGGGGAGAAAGTCTGGAGTTTTGTTTTCAGCAGTGCTCCGTGCCTGAGGCTTGTCGTTTACAGTTTGCAGTTGTCACAACAAGCAAACTATGTGGAAAAATTGCAACAGTGAGTGGAAGGCCACATTTTTCCAGCACGCCACAACTACAGGTGATGATTATATGACGCAAAAAATCACAGGAAACAGTTCATTTGTGTCAATCTCACATTTTCAGTAAACACTGCTTCTTAAATGCAGTGGAATTACTTTGAGGAGTAGGTGCACATCAGCAGCCAGTTGACACATTATTATAACCCCTCTGGTGAATGTGTACCTTCATGGTCCAGTACAGTTTATTCAGTACATGTGTGCTATGCACAAAGGCCTTTTTTGGTCAGATAAGTATGTGGAATGTTAAGTCTCCAAACACAGGTGCTTCTTATGAAACAGGAGAGATGGTTTAGATTGCTGCTACATTGGCAGACGATGTGTGCACATAACACACCTGAGCTGGTCAAATTTGATCTAGGTTTAAGATTCAACAGCTTTAAAGATATTACGGCCTCTGAGGTAAAGCAAATATTTTATCGCTCATCTCATCTTTGCAGAGCAAACTATTCACTCAAATATTGCACTCAGCAAATTTAGAAATTAAGAGGGTGGGTGTGTATGCGTGTGTATGTGTGTGTAGATGTGTGTGCGTGTGTGTCTGCGTGATCTTTTATCAGGAGCCGCCCTTACAGCTGCAAAGAAGACAATGGTTCTGTAAAAACATGATAGGGGCCGCTGGATTGACTGATTGGGTCTTATCTTTTGAGGGTAACAGATACAGAGCTGAACTGTGATTTTTGGCCTTTTTGTCACATTCTGTGACTCCTCGACGTCCTGCGACGTTGTTAATTGAGAGCTGGGAAGGGAGCGGCACAGGATGCTTCTGTCCATGGGCTGGCGGGAATGTGACCGTCTGCCTCCACACCCACAGGCCGACCACAGGGGCGCTCGGAGAGGCTGGGAATGTCAGGCCAAGACAAACGGGACGCCCAGAGGAGGCCCTGCCCCGGACCTTTGCAACAGCACTGCTCTCTGAGCTGCTCTGGCCTTCCAACCTCCACAACACTCACTGTTATTCTAGGCCAAGGGATCCTCCCACTCAGAGGGCAAGAGAGTAAGACAGGGAGACTTGATGCCAACAATGACAGAGGACACAACCAACATAATGAAGTTCTAAAAAGCGGTAAAGGAGAGGTGAAATCAGATGTGATTAATGTGGTAAGCAGACGAGAGGAAGCTTAATAAAACTGAGTGAGAACATTCGGGGGGGTGGGGGGGTGGACAAGGCAAACAAATGGTGAGGTGAGTCTAAATAAAAAATAAAAATCGGTCTCCAAGTTCTGAATGTGTGGGTTTGCTCTGATAAGAGAGAATACAGCCAACTGTCAAAAGAGGGAAAACAACCCTCCCAAACACTTTCTAAATTGTGGCTTTGTGGGACAAATGCAAGTCAACACCTATTAATTTACATGGTCAGTGAAGGGAGCTGGTGTCAGTTAAAGGATGACTAGCATGTTGCACCCATTCGCCTCTGCCTATACCGTCAAAATTAGATTTACTCAGATGTATTTATAGTCTCCACTTCCAGTAACAGCTAATATGATCATACAGAGGAGAAAGAGAAGGAGCTTAAAGAGAAATAAAAGTCTGAAACAGAGACATAAATTTTGACCTAGAATTCCACGTAGCACCGGCTGTGTGAGGGTGGAAAGTGTGTGTGAGAGAGGGGTAAAAACCATAACAAATCAAACATACAAAGAGTTGATTCTGTGCTGAGGGCAAGGGGCTCGTTCAGGGTGGGGAGCTCTGCCGCGTACAGAGAGGGCCTGTAACCTCCGGCAGCTCTGAGGTCGGAGCTAACGGAGGGTCAGAGGTTGGCAGGGAGTTTCTGGTGAGATAGAACAATGGTGGTTCTTATCAGTGAGGAAGAGAGAGAGAGAGATGGAGACAGAGAGGCAGGAGTGGTCATGAACGGAGCTGAGCTGGTAACCGGTGGGTCACTGTTTGTCCTGAGTCCTGGTCAGGGAGCCTCTGAGGAGCACATTCTTTGGATGGTATCATTATCTTTTAATAATGAGGGAAGCTGACATCCCACACAGAATTGTTTACATTCTCCTCCTGCGTCCAGCAGTCAGTCCAGTGAAGGAAATGTAGCTGGCAGATTGATGCGTGTTTGTTGTGCAAATGTCCCTGCCAACAAACATGCAGCATTCTCCCCACATTCCTGTCATGGACAGGCAGACGAGAACTACAGCCAAGAGTGGCAATTTGGCCGATCTGACTGTAAACACAGAGAGCTCCTGTCGAGCAGTTTCACTATCTATCTGGGCTCTTTTTAGTGGTTAGCCTGCGGTTTCCTCCAGCAGCTCAGAGTATATCGACAGCAGGGCTCCTGCAACGTTCGCTGCATCGTTGAGTTACTTTGAAGAATGAGCTGGAATGAGAGAGTGGGAGCAGACCACGGGGAGAAAATGTTGGATACAGGGTGGATTTTAGGAGATGCAGGTGAAAGTAGAGGGTTAACATGTAAAATGCAAACCACCCGAAACCCTCAACCAGGCTTTTAAGACATTCCCACAAAATGGCTGCTGTGTGTCACTGCGGCGGTGAGCAGTGGAGCAGTGGGCCTCGAGAATGGTCCCGCTGTGTGCAGAGTGTTTGTGGACTGTGGCTGAGCTGATGGACATGACCCAGGAACGGGCCTGGAATCAATTTAGTGCGTCCAAAAAGTGCCTGTGAATGTAAATAAAGCTCTTGAGCAAACAAACGCTTTTCCGAGAGGCACATACACAAACACAGAAAAATGCACAGGCCTACAAAATGATTCAAACGCTGGTGGGCCCCCCTCGTGTGGATGATGAGAACCCAGTCGGCTCTGTGCGCTTGTATCCACAGAAATTAAAACCAGGGCTCTTCTTCCTGCCTTCTGGCTAATCTTAAGGGCTTTATCCCAGGATTGATTTGAGAAAGCTCCATGGCGGAAGACCAACAAGGGTCCAATAAGGGGGTAACTTCATCCCTGTATGCCTCTCCTCCCATTTTCCACTCTACTCTCCCATTTTCCCCTTCACTGCCACCACACTCAGCCCCATAACTGGGGACACACAGGGCCTTGTAGACTGCTTCAGCAAGAAAGAGAGCGAGAGACTGCAGCTCTCACTAGCCAAGCCTGTTTACACAGATGGTGGCAGGCTTCATTATTTTTGTGAGGGGCGTGGAGGAGGTGGGGAAGGAGGAGGATTGGCTGAATTTACAGAGGTTGTTTATAAGCTTAAGGAGGGATGGCGAAATGAGGAACATTGGGTCAGAACACTTCCAGTGTAACACATTATCAGTCTTTCAACCAACACCAGCCCCAAACCTTTCGACACCTCCTCTACCTCATATTTTTAGGGCTTTTTTAATCAATTCAAAGACTCCTCCAGAAATATCATATATTCATTATGGAAAACACTCGTTACTGCAAGTTCATCATAAATCATCTAAAAGATAAACAGATTTTAGCTGGCAAAAAAATGATCATTTCGTCAGCCAGGGATGAGAGCAGTAGAAGTTTCTTCCAAATCTCTATTTGGAATGAACATTTTGATTTGCTGTGAGGCTGCAGATTGCCTTAAACTGAACAAAAACATCTGTTCTTTGATTTCTGTGGAAAAAATGAATCATAATTATGCTTCTTGCCACACTAAAGATCACTAGTTGCATGAACATTTCGGCATCAACACGTGTTATCACAACCAAAGTCTTTCAGTGTTGGGTGTATTTAAAAGGGTTCTGATTGATAATTTATGCCTCTGTTGGTAATTTCACTTGGAATAAAAATAGCAAGTCAACAGCAATGCTAACATCATGCGAGGCTGTTCTTCAAGTGGTGCTTTGGTGCCAGATTCTAACATCAGCAAACTAACATTTTCACACTTACAATGGTAAAACGACTGCATTTATACAAAGCTTTTCTAGTCTGTCAGCTATCCAAAGCACTTTTCAACACAAGTCAGCATTAACCCATTTACGCACTAATGGCAGGCTGCTTTTCTTTGAGTGCCAGCTACTGCTCATCAGAAACGTATACACTCATTCAGCCATTGGGAGCAACTTAGGCTTTAGTATCTTTCCCAAGGACACTTTGAAATGTGGATTGGAGGAGTCAGGGATCAAATCGTCAAACCTCTGATAAATAGAGAAATAGAATAGAGCCACTGTACCTCCTAAGCTACAGCCACACCATGCTAACATGCTGATGCTAAGCAGGTATAATGTTTAACCACCTCTGTTTAGCATGTTAGCATGTATTACCTGATAATGGCTCTGTATGGAGGGTTGAGGGATTGCTACATCCTCTGAGATATTTTAATCTGGACATAAGTGGTGGGCTGACAAACTGCATGAGATGCATCACCTCATTTTCAAGTCATGCCATCCCTAAAGCAATAGCAAAAATATTACCTTTACCTCATCTAGTTGCCATAACTTCCGAGAAAACACTGAAATACCAGATGAATCATCAAAGAGTGAGAAAGGATCTTGGCAAACTTACCCAGCTGACCACTCCACTGTTTACCATTATTTGTATTACTCACTCATGAGTTAGCACAGTTATTCATTTTTATCGGCATAGTGGTTGATTAATAATGAGGACAACAACTCCCATGACCCCACGCTACTACATTACACCATCAAACTCCATTTTTTGTTTTTGTTTGATTTAGAGACCCCAAGCAACAGAAACTCCATACTGTCTGTCCAGCAAAAGTACCATTAGATTTGAGTTCGAGTCATGTGACTCAGCTCCATATCTCTGATAGCAACATAGTCGAGCCGTAGATGTGTCAGCATTTTTGATGAAAAATGGACTCAACAGTTTCAGCTGTTTCCTTTTAATCTATATATTTTAGCAAATGATTAAGTCCTGATGGAAGTGGGCCTCAAACAGTTATACACCGGTTAAGTCTGCATGGTTTTGTATCATCTGGCTCTGCTTGCTGTTGAAAAACCGAGGAGGAGCCATGTGGGCACCCAGATTCCTCCTTCACCCAAACACCTGCACTCCACCTCGCACATCTGCACCGTCTGAGCCTGTTTCCTTCTGTCTCACGCCAACCTGTGGCACGCAGCAGGGCCTCTACCTGGCAACCACATGTGGATGACTTTTGACAGGAAGCACATTTCATGAGAGTATAATCAGCTTTATGAAAGTATATGGAGCTTAAAGGAGAAGGAAACTGTATACAGGGTGGATGCACCAAGAGCTGCCAGAGCTAGTGTCAACAATGTCTGGATTATGGCTTTTTTGATGAAGACATGTGGTTAACACTACTTAAGAAGGACCGGCGCCGTTTTACTCACCTATCAGGTGCCGAGGGTCAGGGGCCACAGCTGCATTTAATTAACATACCAGGTCTGTGAATTGGCAGCACGTACGGCTGTCAGTTCAACCTACGTACAACCTAAAGAATGTTTAGGTTTCCCAGTGTATAAACCTTTCGACTTATAAAAGCTGTTTTTGTGTCTTTCTGTTCTTTCCTTGCATTCTTTCATCACCTTCTTCTTTCTTTTACTTGCTCCCTTGTTCCAGTCACAAAATTTGTTGCAGACCTGAAAGGTGAGCCCAGTCCAGCTCCTCATCGTATGCTGCATGTTTCACATTACAGGAATATTTTCACTTTGTATTTTGCTAACCCCCTGTGCTGATAAAAATGCTCAAGAGCTTTCAAAAGAGCAGCTTTCCTTTGGGGTGCTCACGGTGACCGAATGTCTGAGTGCAGGAACATAACAAGAGGCCTATTCACGCAGCTCCTGCTGAGCATGGCGAGGAACGGCACTCAGCGAAGGCCCGTCCAGCTCAGCAAGAAAACACACAAAGCTGAGCTCCGAGCTGCTGGGTTGTGGCAGAACCCACCAACTGTTGGCATTCACACTGCTGAATGTTTCCAAACTGCATCAAAAACCCCATTTTAACAAGTTATTCGTCTAGCAGTTAGCATTAGACTCTTAAATAGACATCTTTATAAGTGGCTTAGAATAGAGTGGTCAACTCCTCTTATAAAAAGAGGAATTTCTGTGGACTGTTTCCACATTTTCACAGTGTACGTCATTTTGTTTCAAGCACTAACTCAAGTCAAGAAACATAATCTTGAGATTTGTGAGAATAATTTGCCACTTTTCGCTTACTTTACAAAACTTAGAGAGCAGAAACAAATCAACTTCACTGGTGTGTTTTTACTCGGGATAGACTGATTATCTGCTGGGCCGATTATCAGCGCCGATATTCGGCATTTTGTCGCACATCAGCATCGGCCTTTTTTTTTTAATCCGACGGCTGATAAGAGATCAATTTAAAACTGGGTTATTTTGGCTCTGACACAGCCACGCCTCTCTGTCTGCCGTCACTACTCTGTCTCCAGCACTGTCCCACCCAAAGCACCATCTGATTGGTTACATGCAGAGCCAAGGCACAGGTAACAGCCAATCAGCAGTGAAAGCTGTGCATGCACAGTGCTCACACACGGCAGAGAGGAGAAAAAGTTTTGCCAGGTGGAGAAGCTCTCGAGAGCAGATATGAATATCGGCTCCAAATATTGGTTATCGGCCTCCTTGACTACTAATAATCGGTATCGGTATCAGCCCTGAAAAAAACGCATCGGTCTATCTCTAGTTTTTACTTTCAAACAGATAGTGACATCTGAAGACTTTATACAATATATTACTTAGGAGGCCCAGTTGAACAGACGGTAGGAGAAAAAAAAGGAAGAAATGTGGATTGAAGAAATAAAAAGAGGCTTTTTGCAGACCTTTTGGGAATGGTGGCAGGTTCTTTGTTTCCTGCAGGGGACACAGATTTAGAGAGCAAGTGTGCATGGGAGCCTGGCTAGCTCATCATAAGCTGAAGATGACCATATTAGGGTATCACAAATTATAGGATTAAAGATAAAAACTTGCACAAACAAAGAAAAAATTACTGCAAGTGTAACCACATGCACAATTTTGGACAAAACATAATCATAAGAAAGAATTATTTTTAATGCTTAGGATTTTTTCCATCTGAATGCAACTGGTATTTTTGAACTGTACAGTATATAACTACTGTAAACAGTTCACAGTCTTGTTTAATGCATAATGCAAGTTTGTGTAATAAACACTTACATTCATGCTATTGGAAATGCTGAAAGTTAAAAAAAACTATTAAAGTACTTTTGTGACTGTTTTCTTATCCTGTTACATGTGTGAAGTTTTACAGATAATAGTCAGTGTGTTGGTGTTCTTCTCAAAGGAAACTGTTGCAGCCTAAAATGATTTAAAAATGAAAGCTGTTGATGCTAAAAAAGGATCCTATATATCCTCCTCTGACTCACTCACCGTCCCTTCAAATAATAGAGTTCAGTGACACATCACAGAGAGGTCAGTGAGTGATCTGTCTGGTGTGTGAGCTGTAACCGGTCCAGCGCCTGGCTGTTCGTCTGGCTTTAGAGGGGTGGGGTTGGTGTAGTGTAAGAGGGGGGGTGTCCCTGTCCTGGAATAGCTCCCCTGGCCTGGAATGCTCTGGGAAATGTGCGACATGAGGTTTGAATGGTCAGGAGGGGAAGTGTGTATGTGTTAGTATATGTGTGTGTGTGTGTGTAAAAGAGTTGTGTTGCCAGTGATCGGAGAGTTGTGGAATCTATGCAGAGAATGAGCAAGGACGGATCAATCATTCAGTACGTTTGGGATCATCCTCTATGTGGTGAGCAGGCTGACAGCTGGGCCATGTGGGGGTCCCAGTCCTGCCCACCTCTCTCCTGTCTGCACCTTGTTGTTGGGGCTTTTGTCACCTTTCCCTGCCTTTTGCACGTATGTGTGTGTGTGTGCATGTGTGAGTTTGCTTCACCGTCCCTCCGCTCCAGGCTTTGTGAAACCAGATCTGCCTTGTCCATCTCAGTGCAGCGAAGCACAGACAGGCAGCCCATTAAGCCTCATGCTCTGCAGGTTGACCTTTGAACCCTGGTCCCCCGTTTGACCAAAATGGGCTGAGCGGCCGTGCTAGGTCAGCGTTTTGCTGGGTTATCATGGGCTATCAGGGGCTATCTGTGTGTCTGCCAATGAGGAGAGACTCTCCAAGGTCCGTAAACATTACTGCTCGTGTACAAACAGGCGTATATTAGCCCTGGACAAGCTCAGACACACACAAACACACACTCAGACACACACACACACATACACACACACACACACACACACACACACTATATGCACATCTAATCTGCTAATTCACAGGGCAGATAAGGGAAAATGAAGGGGATATTGAGAATGAGATGGAGGTCAGACCATAAAGGGCGCTTTAATTTCCCGCTGTGTCGACTTCAGCAGCTTAAAAGCCAGAGGAGACAGTATAATGACTCTGTGTATCGAAGCAAAACTGTACAGTCAGACTAACAGGAGCGTGTAAGAGAGGGCATCAGGCTCTCACGGCCCAGCCTGCTGGAAGTGATGGCCCTGCAGGATTCCTGCGTTAACCCCGAGTTCCTGCTTTCGCTCCCTGCCCGGCGAACCCAAATCTCTGCCACAACATCCCCGACAGGAGGACTACTCCCACTACCGTGTTTGCTCAGCTGCGCTGGCTTTGTGTCGGTGTACCGAACCCCCTTGTTCCTGCTCTTTGGCTGTTTTCTCCCTCTTTTTCTGTTTGATTTCTTTTCTCCCAACAGTTTGTAGCTCCATTTGTTCTTTGTTTGGCTTTTGGAGAGAACGTCTGACGTTTCCAAGGGATTGACAGCGGGGAGGTCAAGGGGTCGAGATGGGGCGGCTACCTGAGGAAGTCTCGCGTCTCCTGCTGCATAGTGTCACGTTGGTGTCAACATGTACAGTAGTCATGTAAACACCTCTCTGCTGTGCCCACTGCCTGTGTTTGGACTGTGATCTCTCTGACTCACTGCAGAAGAAGCCAAAACTATTCATGCACCTACCGGTTTTTAAGTAAATAGCTTTGGTTACCAGACTTGAATGTAAACAACTTAATAGCTTGTGCCCAACATTTTTCCGGAGCCTGTCTCATAAAGCAATTTAAGATCTTTTTAAGTTATCAATATGGATGCAATTGCTCATTTAAAACAACACTAAGCCAACTTTGTGATTTACTTTACTACTTTGAGTGTCTAACCTGCAAAGATGCGTAACCGTTTGCGTCTCGGTGGCGGTCCCAGCCCTGACACCCCGGCACACTCATCTTCATCGTCACAGTCACCACTCTCGAATCCTTCTTCTCCCTCGTCGCTCCATCCGTCTCCTCCACCACCACCAGCTCCACGCGACCGGGCTCTCCAGCGCTTTTCAGACACGGTCACCAGCCGCAGCAACTGTGGGACAAACAGGAAGAAGTTAAAGGTAATAAGGTTAAAAATGCTCACAAGCTTTTTTATGAATCACTCTAGGGCTGGAATGTGCCTGTACATTAATGGTTTTAAGAAAGCTGTGAAAATAAATAAAGGGTGTCTCTTCATCTGAGCGTGTACTGTATGATTATAACAGGATGAGGGGAATTCCAGACAAAAACTCGGTGAGATCTGAGAGTACTGGTATTTACCAAACTCTAATTATAATCACCAGGCAGGAAAACAGTTTTGTTATCGCTGCCAGTTTTGTTATTTTTGTCCAAACGTGATTCATTCAAAGGGTTGTGGCTGTCGCTCCATGTAATTTACTGGTAGAAAAAGAAACAGTGGGGCAGGCGGACTGGTACGACTGTGTTGTTACTGGCAAACAGCATTGTCTTGAGTGGTTGTCTCAGGGCAACAAGGATACAATAACACCACATAACACACTCAGTCCAAGTGGATGTCAAGGCCTCAAGATCTAAAATGAGAAACTGGGATGAAAGATAAACAAAAATATGTATTTTTTATGATATTTGGACTTGTTCTATTTTTCACTGAACCAGTTAATAACTGTGTCAGATTGAGAACCTGTTTTGCAAAGGAGATCTGCCAAGAGGCAGAAGAGATGCAGATAAAATAATATAAAATAATATAAAATCAGGCCACAGATTAAAGCCTACAAAAAAGACAATATTATGAAGAGGGCTAACATGCGACACAAGCTGCAGAAAGATATTCTTTGCAACAGAATCTTGATACAGTCTGGCCTCTGTGAAAAACAGTTGTTGTTCAGCTCACATATTTTCCCATGTGACTTACAGAAGCTCATAATGTGCTGTGCAACACATACCAGAAGTGTTTATTGAGAACTGTGGTAAACTATTAAACTCATAAATAAAACAGAAATGTCCAAGAAGTGGAAAGCAATTCCATTAAAAATCTCTGAATTCCTTCTAAACAAGCGAAAAAAGAGGAGAAAAAGCACAACTTCTTGCATTCAGTTACTGAAACTGAGAGGAAAACATCAACAGCTTTCACAGTATGTTGTTGTTGTGTGTCGAAAGAACAACAGAGAAATAAAAATAACCTTTCCCGTCTTGTTTCCATGGGTGAAAAACATGTGAGCGAGCTTAGAGACAACCTACACAGCCGCTCTCTGACCATCTTTAAGCCTCCACAACATCACACATGATTGAGAGCCCTGCCAAGGTAACAGATGTGCTAAATTCCAACCGCCTGCCCTCCAAGTCTCCTTTCATCTCACCGCTCTGCCTTCTTTTTTGCTTTTTTATTGATTTCCTTCCTATCTGCATACGTCAGCATGCATTTTTTTGTTGTTGTTTTTTGTTGTTTGGCTGTCTGTGGGAGAAAATTGAGTTCATATGGGCCTTTTCTCAGGTCAGCTGCAACGTCTGCCTGGGATCCGACTGTGTGTTTGTGTGCGCAAGGCAGAGAACGGAGGTATAAAAACCCGGGCTAATCACAGAATTACGTCATGCAGAAGATAAACAACCCTGTTCCCTCCGCCTGCACATACACACCAGTCAATCTGGGTTTTACAAGTGACATAAACTCTAAGGTTTAGAAAGGGAACACACATCACCTTGTTACCAGCATGGCTGCCTCAACAAACCTCCATTCATTTCTCAACATTGAGGCCATACACGCAGGATGACCACAGCATTTCTGAAGGCCTGGTCACTCGGACCGAGGCATGGATAAACAGTAAGTCACAGACAGGACGGCTGATCCAGGGGAATATTTTGATTCCTCTCTGAGGCCAAATAGCAAAGTGCCACCTGTTGAAAGAGCAGTGCCCTCAGGTGTCACATTAAAATATGTCCCAGAAACAAACTCTCCACATGATGAATGGCAGTTTAATGTACTGAGCTGTTTTGTTAAAGACAACATCATGTTTGCCTGCATTTGCCGGAGTCCTGCATGGATTAACTGAAGTCCTGAAATTCCTTCTCATGGTCTGTATCTTGGCAACTCAGTTGGACTTTAGGAGGGGAGGGGTGCCTCACAAACCAATTAAAAAGCAAACAAACACTTGTAAAGACGGGAGAGAAAGATGTGGTTCTGGGTATTTTAGAACAAAACCCAAAAAAAGAGTATTAGGAGCGAGGGGAAAAACATTGACAGCAACTGTCGTGCCCTTGTTTAGAGTTCAGTCTTTGTGAGCACCGCCTTGTGTGACTCACCGACAAACACACAAACACACCGACTCCTCTCGACATATAAACATACACACTGTCCTCTGATTCACTGTACATCGATGAATGAGGAAACAGGACTCGTCTAAAGCCATGCTCTGTCCACTCTCTGATGTGCAGCGTGTGTGATGTTCACAATGTTCACCATCTTAGTTTAGCCTGTCAGCATGCTACATTTGCTAATTAGCACTTAGCACAATGTACAGCTGAGAATGATGGGTTTGTATGCAACTTGCAGGCATTTGTATATGGGCCAAAGTCTTACACCAATTTATATTATGACCTGATGATGGAGTAAATTGAAAAAGTCAGATGAACAAAACTGATTCAAAAAGAACATGAACGTTGCACCAAATTTCACCAAATTCCTTCCAATATTTAATCCCAAACTGTAGGTGTTAGCATCATGGTGCAGGGAAATTGAGAGGAGCATCAAAGCCAATGAGGTTTATCATCTTTGAACCAGTGATGTGTCAATTATTTTGGTGGAAACATTTCACCGGATAAGTGAGAAATGTTAAGAGCTGTTGGGGATGCATTCAGCATCAAAGTTAATTAAGTCATAAGAATGAATGCTTTGGGGATTGTGGATATTTGCACAAAATTCAGCTGATGGCTGTTAGGACTTTTCGGTTAAACCCCAAAATATAGTTATTTCAGGTTAACAAGACCAGAGCCTTATTTAAATGAATGAGGAAGGAGCCTTGACTTAACTTTAAAATGCTCACCAGGACATAAAAACTGCATTTGAATAATCTGCAGTCACATCTGATACTCAGTATTAAAAGTGTTTGCCGACTTTGCTCCATAGTAACATTTTAAATGCCTGTTATCCAAGAGGTTGTACTTCTTCTACTCACACATAAAGTTTCATGACACCAACTTCTCTAATGGCTCCATCTTTGATTGGCTGCATATGTTTGCTGGTTTAGCTGTTGTAAAGTTAATGATTGGCTTTAGGGGAGAAGGGGGGAGATATGTGTGGTTTGTCTTCATTCTTACAGTCTCTGGTAACTAGAATCTATTTTCTGATCTGGGGACAGTGAATGTTTGTAAAAAAAAAAAAAAGTTTAAATGTAATCCATCGAACAGCTATTGACATATTTCAGTCTAAACCAAAATGGTGGCTGACCAACTAACCAATACTGCCATCTTTTGAGCCACGCTGCTGACATCTAAGAGTTTTATGTTTTGGAAATAAAGTCCAGCTTCAGACACACATGTGAGGGAAGTAGAATCAAGAACTATACGCTATAAATAGCATCCGATGAACAGCAGATAAGAAAATAATAAGAATAGGCTTTTGGAAATCAAAAAGCAGTGGCCTCTGTGAGCCATAGCAGTAAGCTTCTTATAACTGTGGTGGTGGGAGGCAAGGCAGCACCTCTGTGGCTTCTGCTCACCAGCTGACTGGCTCTGTCACAGCCATGGTATCAGGGAGGGTTGGAATGCATGTTTGTGTTGAAAGTGACGTCACGATTTTGGCAAGTCTGAGCCACAGTGAGATCCGGTTAAGGGACTTACCACGAGAGGGAGAAACCTCAAGTCATTCTGGGCTGAAATCTTCTGCAATTTAAAAAGCAAATAAGCAGAGGAAGCAGGGAGGAAACAAATAAAAGAGATATGCTCAGTATGTTTTCCATTGTAACAGGAAATCTGACCATCTCACTCCTTCCTTTCTCTCTCCTCTGTGTTTTGAGAGTTGAGTTAGGAGCTGGCATGGACAGACAGCTGGACACACTGAACATGTAGACTAATCAGGATGGCCATTGGCATCCCGCAGGCCACACGGCTCGCCTCTCCTTAACACAAAAGCGCAAGTCACACCAAGGAAACCCCAGCTCAAAGGCTGCACACAAAGCCAAAACATGTGGCTGGTTGCTCAATGGAGGCCAGCCCAGACAGAGACACAGAAACCGCAAGTCTGTCACTGCCTCCCACACATGACATGAACTCCCTGCAGGGTCACTGTTCCGCACAACAGCTGCAACTGAGCCCCAGAGCCCCGGAGCCCAGCCACTGGGTGACCTGCACTGACAGAAATCAACCTGCTCTCACTGATCATCAGCTGTGGTCTCTTGCCTGAGCTGGCAGAGAGACCCTGATTCATGTTTGACCATAAATCACATATAAAAGAGGAAAATCTGCAGAGAAAGAAAATGCATGCGTTAGTGAAAGTAAAGGAACTGCTGAAGTGAACGAGTGAGCAAAACATGGAGAGGATGAGATATGAAGATAGTAAAATGGGGCTTCTTGTCAGTGTGTGTGATCTGGATCAGGTCGTGTGTTATGTCCTCCTCTACACGCACAAGACATGTCCGGACAAGCCGCTCATGACTCGGCCCAGACGGAATCTGCTGGCCTGAATGTTTCTATCAATGCCTCAACACATCTCGTCTACAAATCTAATCTACAGAACTTACGTTCTCAAACAGCACACTGCTGCGTACCATACGCTCATTTAACAAAAGCCATGATTTCACCCTCTAATGTTGATGCTTTCCTTAATTGCTCTGAGTTGAAGGCTTGAAATGCACACAAACACGTGCTGTTTTTAGTGTTACGCAGTGATGAGAACAGCTCACCACATTTTTGGGTTTAAACTCAGATAATACAATGCTTTAAACCTGCAACATGTGACCTTTTTTACATTGAAATCTCTAAAAACAACTTTTTCTCTGTTATATATTTTGTTAACATGTGTGCTTAAATTATCTGAAATCTACACAACAATGTTCAAACTCAGAGAAATCCCGAATTTTTACAATAATCCCTTAAAAACAGCCGATGTTTCTCTCCCTTTGATGTTAAATGCTCTGCTATGTTTTGCTGATAACATTGGTTGCTGAGTTGGGGATGTAAAGTACAGCTGGTTTGTTAGAGCTTATTTGAGAAAACAGCCCAAAAGGCAAATTTTTGTAGCTGTTTAATAAGAGCCAAAGTTACAGAGTGGAAAAAAAACAGCCAAAAAAGGCTTAAAGTCTTTATTGAGCTAAGGGACACAACGATATGTAACATTTCCATTTTAAAAAATCAAAACTTGTTGAGTTTTGTACTTATTCCATGTGTTTCCTATGATTTTAAACTCAGAGGAATCTGTTATTTCATTCAAGGTAATGTTGGGTTTCATTTTGTCGCCTGTGGCTAAATTCAGAGGTAGCATCATTCAGAGAGCGGAGGAGGATGTCCACAACATTAGTAAAGATAAGGTAAACAAAACTTGAATAAATTACCTCCTCTGTGAACATTTCTACCTGAGTCAGTCAGATAGCTTTTCATCAGCTTTTCTGTTTAATAAAGAAATAGATAAATTCCATGATTTAAATACAAAACTGTTTGATAACACAGAAAGATTTTTTGTTGAAATTTGACCATATTTTAGCAAATGATGTGAAAATAGGGTATATTGCAACATAAGAAAGGGAAGAGTTTGCATGTTTCATATGAGACAGCTGCCAAACGGATGACAAGTGTTCGAGACTACGCTGAGTTCCATATTTATTCTATTTTTGGTGACTAAAACCTGGTGTTTCTGCATGAGATGACAGGGAGTTTTTCCATTATGGTTCTGGTGACAAAACCAGGTATTTTGAGGAGATGCTGGCAGATTTTCCAGCTGTTTCGTGTCAAAGTGAACCAGGTGTTTTTAACGCGGAGACGTCAGGAGCAGCCATGCATCTTGTGTCAAACTAGGTATGTAAATCCAAAACATGATCTTTTCTTACTCTAACAAGTGGGTTGGACATGAATTGTTGGTGACAATCCTTTTTTAAGAAACGAAAAACTAAAATTGACAACAATAAAAAGTCTAGCAAGTTAAAGTTCATCATGAAATTTATCCATTTTTTTTCTTGATCAATGCAATTGTTTCATATGCAATAGACATGTGGCCAAAACCAAGAAAATGAGGTCCAAACTGTATAAAACCAAAGCTATGCTTTCAATTTTACAGTGCCAAAGAGACAGGTTCTGAAGTGAGAGAAGTAATCAGTCTTTCTACATTATGTGGCAGGAATACCTCAGGCATTCACAGCGCTGGTTAGAAAATAATCAACTGCTGTATTTTGCACTGTAGCTATAATAGTCTCCTATTCATCTCAGAGCTCCTGTAAAACCAAAAACATCATGTTCAGCAGATTGTGTATTTTGAAATCAGTGTCGAAGCAGATGCCCACAGGTCACAGTGTTAAACAATCAAACACACAAATTCTCAGCACACAGTATTTTTGGTGATAAATGAAAGAAATGGACTTTCCCTTGACCTCATCCCCTCATGCACAATGAGCTACATGTTTCAAGTTTGCAGACGTGCTATTTGTAGCAGGGAGCCAGGACAAAAGCAGGAGAGCGGGAATGAATGAAGGACACCACGGGAAGAAGACAGAAGGTTGGACAGAGGAATGACAGAGGGGAACTTTGCTCCCAGTGAGTCATGGAAAGCTCCTCAGCACACTGACAGGCAGAGCGGTGTTTCGGACGACACGGCCTGCCTTGCAGTCTCACTCGCTCTCAGCGACTCATTACTCAACTTTTATTGAATCTAAAAAGTAAAGAGGAGGAGGACCTGTGCTCTCTCATTCTTTCCCTCAGTTTTTTTTGTTCTCCTCTATCTGTCCGCAGTCGAGTATGTCACGCAACAGGAGCCCAGCCTCAGACAGTAATGCAGACAAGATTAATTTCCTGATGTTAATTCCAGTTGGAACAGAACCCAGAGCAAAAAAAAAGGAGCTCTCCAGTCCCGTGTAAAACTGGGTGTGTGTCCACTCCACCTTTCTGACTAAGCCCATAAGGCTATTTCCAGATTTGTCTGGATTGAAATGAAACCTGAATGAATGTTTAGCTGATGTTGGCAGGGACTTAGCTCCTCCTGTGAGTAACCTTTGAAGGCCAATGTAAACTGTAATGGACATTTTCTTTATGTCTTATATTTCACTTTTATATAGTAGATGACTATACTACCGCTATAACTATAGTTGGTTAATTTTTTGGAAGAATAAATCACAGCTTCATCTCTGATCAAGGTAGAGCATGAATACACGGGGTTAAGAGGCTCCAGTATCAAATACATCTGGCATGACAACAATTTTCAGTCCTTTTTCAGGCTAACAAAATGAAAATCTTGACTTATATCTGTGAATATGTCTGATTGTCTGCATGGGGTTTAATAGTTTAAAAAGCCTCATTCCTGCACAGGCTGCTGGTTGCTAAATCAGATTACATCCCTCAGACAATCTCTTTTTGTCTGCTGCTCGCCTGCTTTACACGTTATCACCGTGGTTCCCAGAGTCATGTGTTGCTAAGAAACCGTCCATTTTTACATCAGCTCGTCCCATGATCACACCTAGCAGGGGCCGGTGGACCCTCGGTGGCTGGGGAGGCTGATAATGGAGGGTGGAGAGGCCTGCACAAGCTTCTGCAGCTGTTCTGCTGCTGGTGAGGATGGTCTGTAGCTAATGGAAACCAAAAGAAAGCGGCTTAGAGAGAGAGGGACTACCACATACTGACATCATGTAGGTTTCTAGCAAGATGAAAAGGCATGGAGGCTGGAGAGGGAAGGATATTTTAGGGAGCACTTACACTTTGACAGGTCCAGAAGGGAGCCTCCTCTGTGCTGTGCCCCCCAGAGCACCACCACCCCAAACAAAAGGCAGGGGAGGAACAGAGGAGGTCCCTGACCCTCACAGGGAGACCCTCTGATGACCCAGCAGAGACAGGAAACAGGAAGTGTGACCCTTGACCTCTTTGGGAGGAAGAGGAGGGGGAGGGGGAGTCCTGTTACATAGCAACACGTGACTGTGCCCAGTGACAACAAGCCCAGGATAAGTGGCTCAGATCAGAGGCCGCAACAGGAAGACTCAGCTGTTCATGTCTCTGCTCCCTGACAGCTCAAAGAAGTATTAGACTGAGAGCATTAAAGGCCCATAGCATACACACACACACACACACACACACTCAGGTAAAAACACTGCGTGTGCTGTGGTCCTTGCGTACTGAGCCGGCTGCCAGGCTTGTGCAGCAGGGTTTTTATAAGCCGGCTGCGTGATAATTATACCCACTGGAGTGGTAGTGTTGTGGGAGCAAAGGGGTGGAGTGGGTAGAGAGAGGCGACCCTGGCTCAGGCCTCAGGGTTGGCGGTGGGGAGGGGCAGTGAAGGAGGCGACAGGGAAGGAGGGAGAGGTGGAGGTGTGGAGGTAAGGAGGAATGGGTGGCAGTGGTAGAAGGGATGGTTGGGCCTCATTAGCAGACAGACTAATTGGGAGGAAAAGGGCCCTCACATGCTCCGTCTGACCTCCCAGCCAGCAGGGGAGAGAGCCGGAGTGGGAGAGGGGTGTGTGAGTGTGTGTGTGTGTGTGTGTGTGTGTATGGAGGTGGGTGGGGTATCTGCTAGTTGGATTCCTAAAGTTAAGGAACCATAACTCCCCATAACTCCTCAAATCCTAAACTTACCATACAGCCAGAAGTCTTTGGAAAGCGAAAGGATAATATGCATGTGTGGTGCCCTAACAGGGAAACTGACTCTGCCTCCACAAACGCCCTGCAGCTCCACAGAGGTTTACACCAGGTGTCACACTTCATTTAAAGTACCCTCATGGCTTATCCCTGCTCACAAATATAGCAGCATAACAGCCCTCCTTCCTCCTCTGCTTCCAGAGCAGTCGTACTTCACACACATAAAAACTAGGAAGGAGAGAGGACAAAGGCCCTGAGGGGGTATATTAAATAACGCTTCAAAAACCCTCAGTAAATAACATCAAACAGAAGTCAGCCTCTTTGACTGGAGCGAGCATAATGGCCAGGTTAGCAAGTGTAAGTTTACAAAACAGCAGGCCTAGCCTAACACCCATGGTGTCTATTAGTCTGGTTGTAAGCACACCCTGTAGGAAGGGCCACCAAATGCTCACCTCGTCATGAGGCAGCTTCCATTTTATCTGTAAGGTTGTTATAATACACAACTCACTGTATTTATTCAGACTTTTCAAAGAGCATTTGAAGTGTTGCTTGACTTTATAACCACTGGTGTGTTTACGTGTCGTTGCTGTATATGAACTGGAAATATATCTGCTGTAGATATATTCCTGACAACGTGTGTGTGATATTTACTGCCGCAAGTGTGCACAGTAAAAACTCTTAGTTTGTGTGTGTTTGTGTGTGTCAAGAGTGTGTTTTGTACATGCATGCACGAGGTGTCGAGCACACGCTGCCCAGGCCCTGGTGGCTCGGAGGAAGTGAGACTGCGTGTTGGAATTTGCGGTGCTCGGGATCTGGTTTATTTTCCACCCTGGATTCCTGTCCTACCTGCAGGATTTTCCCAGGTTCTGGCTTCAATTAGACTGGGAAGCAGGGAGAGGAGGAGGAGGAGGAGGAGGCGGGGGGGATCTAGAGGTTTAGGAGAGGGGGAGAAGGAGGGTGCTGAAGGAGGGAAGGGCGACAGAGCTGGAGTCTGTCACACACAAGTCAACGCAGCTGGAGAGATGGAAAGAAAGGCGAGGAACATGGAGAGATAGAGAAGAAAAAGCTGAAACATTCGAATGAGGTGTTAAAGAATTAAAGCTTTGGCACGCAACGTAAGGATGTTTGTTATGCCTTTTGCCGAGGGGGATTATTAAAAATCCTTAACAAAGCTGTCTTTCATATCTATGGAATTCCAATGTCTCCTCTCCAAAGAGTGTCATGTAGCCAAGAAGAGGCTGTCAAATAATCCCAGGAGGTCTGACCCTCCAAATGGCAAACTCATCCAACAAATGAGTGGGAAACGCTCTGTAATCAAAGTCCAATCACATAATTGCTCTATTTTGCCACTAGCTCAACCATCTCCTGTGAGATTAGTTGTTCAGAGGAGAAACCCGATACTCTGGGAAGTTAAACAGATGTTCAGAAAAACAAACTCATCTCCTCAGAACAAGAACACATCATCAAAATAATATGTTCTAATTTAAGATTGCTGACTCCAGATATGTCTACCCACAAGGGAGCTCACTCGGCCAGATTTTACACAGATAAAGTATTAATGTAGTGTCACAGTTGCAGCAACGATCTCATTAGGACTTGTTGGACTGGCATCGCTGAATATCGCCAACTCAATGTCACGGACAAAAAAAGCGTGTCGATGTGCACTCGTCTTTATCAGCTCTAACATACACAGGGCTCAGCGCACAGACGGGACCTCACACAGGAATTTGTTACACAGTGTAAGCATGCACAAAAATGTCCATGGCTCCTCACAGTCCCGCACTGTTTAAAGATTCCAAGTTGAGAAGCAATAACCGAAGGAGAAAGCAATTTCTCTTCATCCATTTATAGTGCACAGTTCACTTTAAACTTGGCTACAGCTCAGTCATGACATCAGCTGCTTTAGGCGTGAGAAAACGTTGTTTTATAAGCTGAGGCGACCGGCTCGGAGACTTTTTTCTTTTGGGTGTTTGGTTTAGCCCCACAGCCGCACAAAGGCAGGGGTCTCCTGCCAGACTGTCCCTCTATCTGCTGATACTCTGATCAACACTGACAACGTGAGAAATGACACATTTCCGCCGCATAGTTGCATTTCACAGGCCCATCGTCACGGAGCACTTAGGAGTGAAGGAATGAAACATCACGGGGATTAAAGTTGGAAGGAAGTGGATTCTTTGGAGGGGTCCCATGTCCCCCTCACTGTTAGAGAGTGTAGGCCCTATATTTTATGACACAGTCTCACAAACTGTGGGCTGGGATTCGTGGTTAGAAAGTGGGTCAGGACAAGCTGGAGGAACCATTGATTGTGTTCGCTGCTTAAGCCAAAAGGAGAATAATGTTCATTCAAATGGAAAACGTGTGCAGGATAAAAGAGCCTCGTAGGACTTGTAAAGGCCCGTATGCGGGTGACCCTTGTCCTGAATGAGGAGCTGAATGCATATAAAGGACAATAATGTAGACATTCTTCAGTCTGCAGCTCTGAACATAATGTACACGACGCCCAGACACTTCAATGACATCAAGAGACTGAAATATTGCACTTTTTAATCAGCATGGCACTCCCCTGGTTGACTTCCAGGAACATTACACATCTCATTGTTGGCCTGTCTTACACTCTGCATATAAAGAGGGCAGATGAAAGCAATTATCTGTGAGTTGTGGCCTTCTCTCTCATATCAGATGGTTTAATTAGTCCCGCAACATCCAGAGCTGGTGGTCTTTCAACTGGCGAGGAGGCGGAGATCTTGTAAAACTGCTTTTAACTAAACAACATCACTTTCTCCAGTGCCTTCAGAGGTTGTTTACAGCACGCCGGCTCAGAGCAGCTTGGACCATGAAATACTGTGTACAGTCAATAAACATTTAGCAGGATTATAAAACAAGTTAAAAGTTCTGCTTGACATCACTCAAATCTATTGGCAGATATTTTTTTAGTCACGCTTCCACCATGGCAATGAGGCTCTATTATACCTCGATGGATTGCCATAAAATTTTGTCCAAGGATTTACCGTGCAGAGAATAAATCTGAATGATTTGCTGATCCCCTGGTAGCGGGTCAAAGTTTCCGCTGATCCAGTGAAATTTCTTAACATTTTCTTATTTACTTATATATGATACATTTAAGGTATCTACATGATGTATCTTAACTTTTAAGCTAGTGCTCTCGTGAGGTTTTGAAAGAAACGTCTCAAAAACTGTAGAATAGATTGCTATTATATGATGTGCAGTGATTCGTGGTCCCCAGAGGATGAATACAAATATATATTTATATGTATATATATCCTGTCAGTGCCTTGAACGAGGCAATGGCTTACATCTGGATGTAGTCTCCAGTAGTCTCTCAGTATGATGGCTGTCCACTGCTCCTCAGGGATCAGTTAAATACAGAGAAAAAGTTTCACTACGGTGTGCTGAGTATGATCACATGTGGCAACAAAGAATTTTTCTCCTTCTGCTTCTTCTGCCACTTCTCCTCTAGTGCCATCATGAGGTTGATTTTCTCAGTTCTGAGTGAAATATTTGGATAACAATTGGATGCATTTCTGCAAAAATTTTCCCTCAGGACAAAACATAATGACCAGACTTTTCACTCAGCACCATCATCAGGTAAAAATTTTAATTTGTTCAATCCTTTGGGTTGTGACCATCAGCCTCAGCTGCACTTTGTGTATCATGCTAGCTAACTATTGTTATAATGTCATGTTATAATTCTGCTTATGCAAAAATAAGATGCTAAAAATAGTAAAGATCATATCTGTTGAACATTAGTATTTTAACATTGTAATTGTGACCATGTTAGCATGCTAAAATTAGCATCCAGCTCAAAGCATTACCTAGTCTGAGCATAGCCTCACAGAGCTTCTAGCATGGCTGCATTCTTCTTCTTACATTAGCGGGGAACAATAAATTTGTTTATGAAATGTTTGTTTGCAAATGCCAAAAAGGAAAAAGCAAATGGTTACACAAAATACAGCTTGCATTATAATGAAAGCTGATACACAAACACCGTAAATTGAAACCGCAAGAGGAAACTTGGATATTGTAAACTTCACAAAGGCAGTTTTTTATTGCAGGACTATTGTATTATGTTGCATCACATTGTTAGGCGTTCCTATTATGTTGTGTAGTATAGTGATGATTTGAAGTAAAAATATTTGTGTAATCTTATTTCTGCACAAATGGCCCTGAGTCATAAACGGTTTTACTGCACATGAAATATGCAATCAAGCGCAGTCACTCTTTCCTCAGATGTTAATCCAGCACATTGATGTTCAGATCTGAAGGGGAAGTTGGACTTCAAGCAGAAATGTGCCTGACTCTGCTGTATGGTCATCAGATATGGGATTAAAAGATCCCATGTGAATAGTCAATCTGCATAAATATCAGCCGTTTATGTAAACAGAATCAAAACCTCATAAATGTCCTCATGTATACATCATCAGCACAACTTGGGAGCGAATGAGAAGTGAGTATTAGGTTACAGAGAGCATCTGATCACACACACGACACACACACACACAGGGGAGAGAGTTTGACTGAGTCCATGTTTCTAAGGGATTGTCTGAATGTCTGTAACACAATGAGCTCAGTCATTTCACCAAACTGCATTTTTCCTGCAAAATCTCATCAAAAGCCCATCAGGAACCTGATCCACATGGTAAACAGTCTGCACTGCAGCAGCTCTGCTTGTAATCATATGGGTACAAATGTTTGTCCCTGTCAGAGCAGGAAGTTTTGAAAGGTTTATTGCACTAGAGTATGTGTGTGTGTGTGTGTGAGTGTGTGAGTGTGTACATGTCCTGTATTCTGATAATTCTGGTTTATTACAACAATTACAGCAACAGTGTTTTATTTTGTCGTTTTGGTCATCATCCCTGTTTATGTTATGACATCCTGCTCAACTGGTAAACTGCTGTAACCTGGGAAAGTTGAGAAGTCGGTAAAAAGAAGTCAGATGATGCAAAAAAACATGAAAATAAGACAATCATACAAATTTTATTCAAACTTCCAGGTTAGCCATATTTATTTAAAGCAGAAAATAAAGGTAAGCAGTTATATTACAGCCCAAACTTAGATAATTACAAAGATTTACCACCAAATAACGTGGTTTTGCTTTTCTGGCAAAACAGTTGCTTGTTTACAACTCGTCTCATCATCTGACTGCTTGTTTTTCTTGCCATCGTGCTTCATTTAGGAGATGTTGCTGTGTTCCCAGAACTCAGCAACTACTCAAGAAAATAGAGTTTTTTCACAAGGGGAAGAAAAGATATCTGATTCATCTTTTAAACTTGCATAAAATATTCCGATTCAGACCTAGAACTAATCATGTGGGGATTTTTAAGAGGGTATGGGTTCAGGAAACAACAAACACTCCTGTTCAACTGCAGCTCCCCTCACTAACAGCTTGACTAAACGAGAATGAGGTAATACAGCAAAAGTAATTGAGAAAATTACAGCATCGCAAACCTCAACCCTCTGTATTTTTCTTGAGGGTCTCTGTCTGTCGGAGGGGGAGTGGAGGAAGGTCCACAGTTGCTCCTCGGATCCCCCAGGTTGTTTAAACGAAAAGAGAAGGATTGTAATCCACTGTGACAGGCCTGTAGCACTCAGAGGCTCAAACACACACACACACACACACACACACACAAACAGACAAAAACTCACACACCCAAACATGCTGGAAAATGGTGAGTGTGAGGGGATTGGGGGTGGGGCTGGTAGGTGGTCAGTGGCAATGTGTTGACAGCTACAAGTGCAACCACCAGGAACCAGACAACACATACAGATCAGTGGGCCTACATCTACCTACAGAGGCCGACTTTGAGCCTACATGCGAGCATCTCTGCACACTGTCAGGCTGCTCTAAAAGGTGGTTTCCATGGCAATGGCTGCTTAAAAAAAAGGAGGCTTCGGCCTTGACAACAGCTGGGGCTTACTGTGGATGGAGGACATAATTCCTGCCCGTCACAACAACCCCCATCACCCTCAGAAAACGTTCCCCCGTCTGGTTTCAACTTTGATGAATTTGTGTCAAATAAGAGGTATTTGCTTCTTTTGATCAGTGCAGATGGGATCCAAAATAAAATTTCGGTTTGGATTTTTGCTTTTTTATTGAGTTAAAAAAGAGCAAGGCTTCGACATCACCTTGAACACAGATGTGTGAAGGTAGTTGCTCTCAAATACGAAGGGAGAAAGGTCCCTTACAGCCTAAAATGTCTTCATTTCACATCTTCACTTGTCCTGTGCTGACCCCCACAGGAGCTGCAGAGTGAGCCATGCAGCAGCTTTAAAAATCAATGTCCAATTGTGAACCGAGAGGCAGAACTAATAGGTAAGGTAAACCCTTCCACCTCCACAGAGGAGAGGGCAGCTTGTTTGGGCAGAGAAACGGCTCAGGTGTTTAAACTTGATGTAAAAGACAAAGCTAAGCACAAAAACTCACAGTAACAAGACGGCAAGTGGTACAAACACACAAAAACATGGATGGCACATGCAGACAGGTCACCTGGTTGATGTGTTTGAGTTTGTCAATGATCTGGCTGATGATTGGCTCAGGGGGCTTGTTGCCTCTGGACTCAGAGCCGGGGAGCAACCGCTTCAGGCCGGGCCCCGGAAACCTGACAGGATGAGAGGAAAAACAGACTCAGTTCTAATGACTCTGATTGTTTGGAGTAGTTTCACTGAATTCTTCATGTAGGCTGAATAAGTAGAAGACATAATGAAATGAC
>JAPZDY010000026.1:5382579-5393125 GCA_029783645.1 Ctenochaetus hawaiiensis
TCTTTACTCCAAACAAGGTGTTTATCACCATCTAGTGCTGATAAAGCAAATGACAACTCTGCTGGCTTTAAGTCAAGGGAACATCTGCAGAGCCGGAGAGTGAATTTTTAACTCTAATCAAAGCAACAACTTTTCCCTAACTGAAGAAAATACATTAGAAAGTAAAACAAGAAATTAAAAAGAAAATGATTTTGGGCATTTTTTACATTTTAACAAAAGCTGTAGAGATTGCAGACCTTTTAGAAAGAATATTTATATTCAAAACTCTTCAGTATCAGCCTTTAATGGGATTGACTGATGCATTTTAAATAAAAGTTAACAATGAGGTAAAAATATCTTCAAAGGAGAAACACAACTATACAATGACTAGTTAATTCATGCACATCAATGTGGCCAGTCAGTGGCTTTTTCGTGGTGTTAATAAGAGAGACAACAGCAGAAAAGAACTTGTGTCCTGCTTTAGCTGTGAGGGTTTATTTAGGCACAACCAGCCTTCAGGCAGGTGCTTACATGTCTCTGAGTGTAACTGAGGAAACACTGCTCTGTTGACACCTGTGTTTGCTATCAAGACGAGGAGCTGAGTCTCCAAACTTTCCCGCAGGTGTTTCCTAGCTCTTGGCAGTGCCAGGAATTAACCCCTTCCCACCACAATGTGACAGCTCTGAGGAGGAGACTGAATACCTCTGAATGCATGAAACGAATGTGTTTAGATGAGCCAGAGTCATGAGTGAAAACATATCATCCTCGGGCACCAGCGTGATATGAGTAGTGTTGAGGGCAGAAGTCACTTCTTGGTTTAAATGCCATCTGCTATATGTTAGAAGGATGAAGGACGAATGGGAAAAACATTTTTCAGAGAAGAGAGAAAAGAGCCTTGAGAAGAATATAAGTGTGTGTGGAGAGCATGAGGTCATTCTCTATTCCCATCTCTGTTACACAGCTCTAAGCACACACACACACACACCCACACACACACACCTTTCACCTGCCATATCCATTCATCAGTCTTCCGCTCTCCCAGAAGTCAGACTTTTCATTAAACTCAAATTACATTTCCCCAGTTATTTATTCTTCTTATTAACCATGATCTCACCCTCTCTCCGCTGCTAATTATCACATTAATAATGGAGAGGGATGTGTGATCCATGAAGGAGAGAAAAAGAGGAAATATGGGTCGAGAAATGAGGATTAGCGGAAGGAGATTTAGACTGAAGATAGGGAGCCGAGGCAGGTTAGCGTTTCACATGACAGATGCCAGTCAGATAAATTCACTGAGGCATAATTCAGCTGGTTTTACCATTAAACTGTTTCTCCATCACTGATCATCTCAGTTGTCAGCTCTCGCTTTGTTATCTGATGGTTTCCCTGTTATTGTTTGCTGCTAGCAGAGCTGATCAGATCAGTTAACTCCAGTGATAACCTAATCTAATCTAA
This sequence comes from Ctenochaetus hawaiiensis, assembly GCA_029783645.1. Lineage (NCBI taxonomy): Eukaryota > Metazoa > Chordata > Actinopteri > Acanthuriformes > Acanthuridae > Ctenochaetus > Ctenochaetus hawaiiensis. The sequence goes on from JAPZDY010000026.1 coordinate 5,384,014, forward strand.
CACCAATTACCATTCTATTAGGTCCGGTCTGAATGAGATGCCTCTCCCATTAGAATAAACAACAAGAGAAGAAGAAGAGATGCAGCAGTTGAGGTGTTGAAGGGGCACATAATGGAGTCTGGCGCTTTTCACACCACCTGATCACACCTCCAGTCCCTTGGTATGTAAACAGTGTGGTTGATTTTGCTAATACACTGTACTCCAGCCGGCTGAATGAAAACAGAATCAAATTTAGATTATCTAAAAAGAGCTGCTAGGGACTGTATGGAAATTAATTGGGTGAAAAGTAGGGGGGCTAACCTTATTTTTAGCCTTTTCATGAAGGCGAAGTCTCAGGGGCTATTAATGTTCAATTAACTACAACATCTTCTCTACACTGTGTGAAAAATTTTTCATAGTCCTGTTAGTCTCTTGGGATGCTAATGTTGGTCAGTCAATGTTGGTCTGTCAACCTCTTTGGTCAAACCTGCAATATTTCAGCAACAATGTATTGTCGTATTAGCTGCAATGAAACGTGCACAAACCCAGATGTTTCTACAGACTTTAGTCATCTCCTGACTTTTCCCCTTGTGCTGCCATAAGGCTCACATTTTTGGTATTTAATGAAATGTCTCAATAGCTATTGGATGGCTTGCCATGAATTTACAGAAAACATTCTTTTCCCTTTCAAGATGAATTGTAATTACTTTGGTTATCCTTCAACTTTTCCTCAAACAACACCATAGATTAAAATAATATTTTTTTCAGTGCTTTAGTTTTTGAGACCTTCCATTCAGCCACTGCACTTTGTGTTTAGTGCTAATCAGTAAAGTTTGAATACTAACATGCTAAAATAGTTGACAGGTAAACATTATACCTGCTTTCCATCAGCATGGGAGCATTGTTATCAGCTGCATGTTAGCATGTTGGCATTAGCATTTGGCTCAAGGCAAATCTGAGGAGCCTGTTAGAGCTGCTTGCATCAACATGACTCTCTGGTCTATTAAAAAACCTCAAATGGATGCCCACACAAACAGCTGCGGACACCACAGACACATAGTAGTTTTGTTCCTACAGGATTAGTTTGAACAAGTCTGCAGGGTCTCCGTGAATTAGAGACATGAATGTCTGAACAGAACTTCTGCTTTCACCCACTGACGATGCAATTTACTTGTGTGAACCTTCACACACTTGCAGACAAAGAAAGCATAATTTACCCTCAACAAGATTAAGTGTTGATATGAATCTATCTTTTAATGAGCTGCTTTATCATCTATCCAGGGGATAACAGTTAAAAATGAGCCTTTTGGGCAAAACTGGTAAAATTGCAGTGATGTGATAAACATGCTTTGTCCTAAAAATGCACATTAATAAAACCCTGATACAAAGGCAGAACTGTTAGTCCCTTCATGAAGAGCACTATTGTAAAGCATGGTACAAGTGAAAGTTGTGTTTTTGATTTTATCTAACTATTGACTTTTAAACTACAATCCGAAATAAAGTACGAATTTAGGGTATAAAAAAGCAAACAATATTCTTCTTTTTTTCTTCCCTCCTATTAATTTTTATGCAGCCCCTAAAGTAAATGTTCACAGTTGACACAGCATCTTATCTTTTATCGCTTATCACACACACACACAAGATTCCAGTGTCATTAGATCCAAAAGAGGAATGGAAATTTAATGTTTTGAGCCGACGTGGTGTCACATCTGTTATCACAGTTATCATGGTGCCGCTCTTTGATGTGGTGAAAAGTGTTGCTCCTCTGATCTTGGCTCCAGGTGGGATGGTAAACATGTCCTGATAAAAAGAGCTGCATTTTACTCCAAAGATCACTCCTCAAGTATTAGAGACATTCAGTACCCAACCCCTCCAGCACTTATCAGCTCACCCACCCAATCTAAATTTATCTGCATGAGACAATATGAGCATGAATGCCACGTTTGGCTCTGAGGAAGGTCCTATCTGAGAGGATAATGGAAGATGATCCAGAACAAATCTGAGTGAAACTGTACCCGGAGTGACTTTGCAGACATATGCCCTCGCAGATGACACAGAGAATTGCTTGCCGCGGGACATTGTAATCTCCTCATCATCTCGTCTCCTTTTCTGCCTCCCTGCACCTTCCTGTCGCACTGTTTGGTCCAGCTTGTAATCATCCCCTCAGGACAGCTTTGCCCCCATGCCAACCTGATGTCTCCTCCTCAGATTGAGGTTCTTTTCTATCTTCGTGATCAACTCTCTTTCAGCAGTTTGAGCAAGCTCAGAATTTATTGTCAGTCCTCCTCGGAAACAAAAGGTAAAACATTAACCTGCGGTGCTTCTCCTCTGAAATATCTGCTTTTGCATGTATTAAATTCTACACATAATTTACAAAGCAAAGAGAAAAAAAGTATGATATCTATAACTATCAGAGTCAAATTGAAATTGGGGTCGGCTGACGGCGCGAGTGGAGAGGAAAGCAGTTATGATGTGTGGAGCCAATGGACAGGGGTGAAGTGAAATATTGCAAAAACCAAATGAGGTTCTGCAGGGTGCACAGGAGATGTTGGATGAAAGAGGAGAGAACGATCGAAACAGCAATTAACTAAAGGAGGAGAAGGTGACAGCACGCCTGACATTAATAACATCCCATAGAGCCAAAGTCAAGATTTACACTCACACTCAGTGGGAGAGGGGGGCCCTCGTGTGAAGCTCATCATTCTGGGCAAACTTACCCTTCAACTCACCTACTCTCTCCTTGATGTGCTGCCAGAGTATTGGGAATTCAAGAATTAGAGCAGACTATTTGTATAACCGAACATTTAGAAAGCCAATAAACCTGAGCAGGACCATTCTGCAGGCTGTGAGGTGTGCTGGAGTTTGGGTCTGTGCAGCTGCACACAGAGCTCACACTGTGTTGTGGATCTGCTAATACAGGTGGATGAGACACTGATTTACCTGTCTGTCATCTCCTGCCCATTCCAGCAGAGGGAGTGGTTCGCTGGAGCAGGCTCACGGCTGCAAAGTGCCTCCCCAAGACCACTGTAGAAGGAGCTGAAGCCCCTCAGGTTGGATATGAACTCCCTGACGTGGAGAAAGGAAACATTAGGAGAGATAAAGAATAAAACTGAAGTTAATCTGAATATGACTCACATTAGCTGGGAAAAGAGATGGAGATAAGTTGCGCGGTGAGGGAAACAAAGAAATTAACACAAAGAGGAAGAGGCGGAGGTAGAATAAAGAGGGATTTTCGTATGATAAAGCTGAAAGCAGTTTGAAGAGACTCCCCTCGAGATGGAGCCAGTAAAAGAATAAGCAGTGTCTCTGTTCCTAATTGACATTAATCTGGCCATTGTGCTGCGGAGGCCAGCAGCCCCGCTGGGCATTATTACACTGTTCATTTAAGCCTGTTATTGCATCAGGAGTGTTAAAAACACTTGAGTAGAGGGAGTCTGAGTGGCACAAGGAAACAGGAGGAAACCTGTCCACAGTGTCAGGGACAGTATTTGTCTGTCAGACATATATTGCCTCTGTACTGGTCTGGAGAGTGAATGCTGCTTCATCAGCTTGAAGGGTCTCAGTCTGGATTAATGCTCCTGATTTCCTCACCTGCGGAGGCCTGCCAGAGTCTCATCAGAGTCTGCGGATGAGGGCTGCATGTTGCGAGCTGTGGAGGCAGCGGGAGGCTGAGGAGGAGGGGATCCGACCGAGCGAGAGGCACGCTGAGGAGCGTTTCCACACATCCCGCTCACCTGCAGGGAAGAGAGGAGAAAATGAGATAGCGGGATTGAGTGAGAGAATTCAGCTCCCCAAACCTCTTCACCCCACTTATGTTTTCATTGCTCCCAGTTCCTGGCTATAAACCTGTTTATTCAAACTCTTAATAGCAATGACACTGCAGACAGTAAGAACCTGTCAACTGCCAAACTAGCGGCCTTACTCAGCTCAGCCCCTCTGCAAATTGTCATCTGTTTGGGTTTGTTTATTTTTGGGAGGGATGAAAGCGGGGGGGATTTGCATAACAAACAAGTCATTGTATCCTCTGCCAGTTGTTTCTGCCTTGTTCGAATTTGTAATCATAACACTCCAAAAAACGCGAGTGTGAAAATAAGGCCTCTCGTTTGCTTCCTCTTTCCCCATATAAATGCCATTGTGTTTCCATCCGGGACCACATAACAATAATAAATAAGAAGTCCCTCTCTGTCTCTCAGCGATAATGGACCTGGCACATTCTTTTCAGGTGCAATAAAAATGCAAATGGCTGTTAATGTTTAGCTTGTGGTTTAATGATTTGCCGGTGGTTTAATTTCCCCAGGGAATGCTGGCTTAATTCTGTCATGTTATGTTAACAGCTAATTGTGCCCAGCTCCCCTTTAAGTGAATAGGCTGGCACCGTCGCTGCTGAACACTGATGTGACTAGATAGAAAAGCACTGGACATCTTTATCTGGTGGCGACTAGGGCCACACACACACACATACACACACACACACACAGACTCACACATGCACACAAAGATTCCTCAGCAAAAACAAAAATGAGTGATTGTATGCAATTACACATTTGTACATAATGCACCTAAGCCCGTTAACATGACAAACATGCACTCCCACAGAATAGACACACAAGTTATATGAGCACACATACGCAGGCACACTTGCAAACATGCTGACACACACAGAAATGCGGATCAGCTGTAAGACAGAATCATCAGGGTTAATCAATACAGCCTTGTCAGTCAAGGATACGGTGATGGCCACGACACACACACCTTCATCTACATTGTACTTCTGTATTTGTCAGGACCTTTATGTGCATAATTTATTCTCTTGCCCCTAATCATTACCGTAACCACTACAGCTACGTGCCTAACCTTTACTGCAATCACTAACACAAAAATCAGCTGTTTCCAAACTGGGGACATAGGTTTCGTCCCCAGTTGCACCAGCCATTCCCAATTAACTTGAGTCTAAAACGTGTCCCTGAAAGTAGCCGACATCATACCATCCCTCACACACACACAAACACACAACCCTGATAGTCACAGATGGTTGAGTTTTACTGCACCAGGCATTCAGCAATGCCCAGCATCCCTGACTAGCCATCTCCGCTAATACTCCCCTACCGTGTACTTGGTGAAAATTACACACAAATACACAGATACACACACACACACAGACACACACTTCAGCCCATTGTCTCTGCCTCCCCATTCTTTTCCTCCACATCTTCCTCTCATGTAATTCACTTGTTCTCCTGCGCCTGAAGTGAGTGCTGGTGCTCCCACAGGCCATGATTAATGTGATTGGACCTGAGTTCCTCTTTTTGTTTGTGCGTTCCTGGGAAGCCGTAGGGGAGTTGTGGCACAGGGGAAAAACTGATTCAGCGCACGCGCCCCTCCATTGGCCCCCCCCCTACCCACCAATTGTTTCCGAATTCTTCAAGGAAGGGGCTCATTAGTGGAGTATTAATATCACCCAGGGCTGGACTAACACAACCAACAGGAGAGTCTGCAGATAAAGCCTGCCTCAGCATGAGAGCTGGGAAATATCTGCACACTTTTATCTGCACTGAGCAGCCAGTCTCACTGACAGAGAGAGGTGCTGACGGCCAGTAATACAACACACGCACACGCTCGTAGACCTCACAGTCCACATGTCCATGCGCTTGCACACCTGAATCTCAGGTTCCTCATGGGCCTGTGCCTGTGCAAACATGGTGTAAAGATAAACTCCAAACAAATCAATGGCATGCATGTGGCGCTGATGACACTCTGCTGTATAATCTGGCTTATACATTAATCTCAATCAAAAGGAGTTATTAATAAGCAAACAGTCTCAGGAGGGAAGACGATACTATCAGTGTTATAAGGTGGCAGGGTGCCATGCACAGCTGTAGCAACATATTGGAGGATTTTTGGTGAGCGATGTTTGTGTTCCAGGGGAGTCGAGGCTCAGGGGAGAGACTGAGTCAGCACTCAGCCCTCCTCCTCCTCTTCCTCCTCCTACACAGCATCCTTCACTTTAATGTTCTGTAAATTGTCCTTAAATGAGATCTTGAGTTCTTCTTTTTTTTTTAGTTAAAAATAACTTTTTTAAAAATTTGAATGAAAGCAGTGGAGTTTTGAGTCTGATTGAGCCATTGGTTTATACAATCATATTCAAATTGATCTTCATAGACAACAGTGACTGTGTTGAGCTCATGTTATTCTAAAAGCAATATCATTTAATAACATTAATGTTGCTGTCTTTCCTTTTATTACTGAAAACTGTCACAAAATGACGGAACTGCTGATGTTCATTTTTACTACTATTTGAACGAAGCAAGCCAATTTCAGTGGCTTAGCATATATTTTTAGCTAACTAATTAAGATTGTTAGGCATTACTTTTAGCTAACTAATCTAATTTACTTAGGCATTTTTTCTAGTTAAATAAGTAAGTGGTTCACCATTAGTTTTATCTTCTTAATTTTTTTTAATGTTTAGCTATTGCTTTTAGCAAATCAAAATTGTTAAGCCATTGCTTTTAACTTGCTAATTAAAACAGTTAAGCATTACTTTTTACTAACCAAATAAAATTGTTTGGCCATTAACATTAAATTCAGCTAGCATATAGAATTAAATCTACTACTTTTTGCTGACTAATTCTTAATCCATTACATTTAGTTAACCATTTCTTTACATGTTTTAGGTGTTAGAACTGATTTGCTTGGTGGAGTTTGTGTGCTGCTCTGTCAGTCTTTTAGCCATATTTGGGTTTTTATTTTCTTTCTAAACACAAATGTGTTAATATATATTTTAAAATCATGTTTTTTTTAAACTAGCAACTCCATTGTCTTTCCACTTTGCATCTCTGGATCAGTTTTTTGGTGAATGCACATCAAAGATGGGTGCTTCATCGCTGCAGTAATCTATTTCTATTAAGGGCACCGTCAGTTATAACACAAAAACAACAACTAATCTCATAATATGCCCATGTGGTTAATAATATGTCAGTCAAACTAATAGGGAACTTCATCTTTGGGCTAATAGGCATTAATTAGGTTGCCATGTACCATTGATCTGAAGGATTAAAATTCAAAGTGTGTTAAAAAAAAAAAGAAAGTGCACTCTAACAGAGTTTCAGGTAAGCCAGAATGTTTCTAATCTAATCTTTATATCTCAATAATCAGCTCAGCTTTCTATGCCTATTTAGTAAATCCCTCGGTTCAGAAATCATGGCTTCACGTTAATGGGATCAACAAATCCCCAAATATTTTGAAAATAATAATTTGTTTTTGGCACAACATTGAATTACAAAAGTTACACTGCCTGATAACCTATGACTGTCAAAAGTAAAACACTATCGATTTAACTAAGTAGAATAGTAAGCTGTGCACATCGGAGTCGGCTGTAAAATGAGACATTAGTTGTTTGTACATCAAGGTTTCAGAAATGCCTCTAAGAAAGATGCATTTTACATTTTTCACCCAGAGTCACGCAATTTCTGAAGCATTCAGCGCTGTGAAAAGCTATTAGAGCTTGATGTAATTTTCATTTTATTGTCACTGAGTGGGTTTAAATTCAAGTTACCATCATGGTTTTAAGCTTATCCTGTTTTGATTATATCTGGGAAAAGGTGTTGAATAAAAACCTGGGTAGTCATGTCCCCATAAACATGATCATGACTGTGTTTTGGTTTGTGATCGACTGCCTGAAAAACATTACAAGAAAAAAAGTTACGACAATAAAACTATAACATGTTTAAGAATTAATAGACATATAACTGAATAAACACTAAGGATAACAATTATGCAAACATCAATTATTGAATCTACAAATAAGACTATGACATGACTAAAATATTTAAAAACCAGAGTTAGATCTTTAATTTCCATTTTAAAAATACACAGAGAGCTGATTTTTCTTAGCTCCATTGGCCATTTATTTCTAATATTTATGATAAAAGAAACAGAAGGCTTTCTCACGGGTAATTTTATAAGACACACAGGAGACATTCGAAAGAAAAGTTATGGAGAGACATAGTGCTCTGACTGAAGGACGGAATAAAAGAAAATCTCTGTCATAGGGAGGAGCAAGGAAATTTAAAGCTTTATAAACACACAGAAGAACTTCAAAATCAATTTTAAAAGATACAGCCTCTGCAGTGTCTGAAGCAGACAGTAATGTCATCCATTTCATCACCACTTTACTTCAAAGCAAGATGATGAAAAATGGGACTCAGGAAAGTGACACATTGCTGAGGAAGGTGTAAAGAGGGGCAATTTTTCTGTACTGGAAGCACAACGAACATTTGATGAATAGCTCGACAGGTCAAAGGACTTTGCACAAACTTATAATTGGAAATAAAACCAAATACAAATAATGACACAGCATACAAATGTTAAGGTTGTAAAAATAGGTTAACTTTTGTGGTAAATATACTTTTCCTGAATTTTGTCTAACATTAGGTGGAAAGATGATGACCCTCATACACATGTATGGTAAATAAATGGTAATTGATAAATATGTAAAGTTATGAAGACAACCAAATTGTGTTTTGTGCTCCTCTTCATTTAAATGTGTGAAGCAAATGAGATAAAACACACAAATTACTGATCAGCTGAGCTGCTGCCAGGATGATTTTGGTACCTTTGGACAGAGTAAAACTAACTTTTTACTAAGAAAGTGCATTTTTAAATATTCAAATATGCCTCTATCAATGTTTAACAAATACCTGAGGTGTAAAGTGTCGTATTAAAAGAAACAAAAAACTATGATAATGATGTGCTAGTGTTCAGTATTTTTAAAATGTACCGTCTGCATGTTTTTAAACTTGACTGGTGGTTTTTATTTGTCATAAAGCCACATATAAATAAAAAATGAAAAAAAAACATTTAAATTAAACATGCAAATCTACTGGTATTTTGCAGATTGGGCCTTTAAACACTACCATTTATCTTCTACGATTCAAATTAAACATATGATAATAATATGATAAAAACTCCATTAAACATTGATTATCTATTACAGCATTTGTAAATATGATTTATTACACTTTTAGGAACTCAAATGGCTTTGAAACCAAAGTCAGACTGTTGTTTCTTCGGTAGTCTACATGTTTAAATATATTAATAAGTAATAAAAATGCAGCAGAAATTTAATTGATGCTCT
>JAPZDY010000026.1:5394581-5411305 GCA_029783645.1 Ctenochaetus hawaiiensis
AAATAGCTGTTTCACACCTGATATAGCAGACAATATTTACCGCACCTGCTCACTAACATTTTAGCCAGTTGCATTCAACAAAAAATTTGACAATTTTTTTTTTTTAGATTGTTCTTAAAAGCCCTTAATTTCTTAGTTTTTAAAGTTTTAAAATGTTTTTAAGTTGATTTTTAGGTTCTTTTTATTTTATTTGTTCAGGGTAACATCTTTAAAGAGATACTGTGTTAATCTTACAAAGCTCCCCCTAGTGGTGACATCAAAAGAGAAATTTATGCAAGAGTGCATGTTCCTGTTTAAACCGGGGTATCACGAATGATGAAGGTCTTCTGAACACGCTGTGAATTGATGTTGGACTCATTCATGCGAGGCATCTCTTACAGCTTAATTATCTTTGAAAAGAGTGTCTTTTCAAAGACACTCTGGTTTGCAATGTGCTTACATTCAATTCTAAAGCTAAACAACATTTTATAAGGATTTATAAGGATTACATGAACTTATACTGAGTAATCACCAAATAAACTTCTTCCTTCTTCTGTCTGTCCATCATGCTCACATTTCTCCCTCAGGCACATTGTGCATGCTGTCTGTTTTCTCTCTTTTGCTCTTTTATCATCTCTTTCTTGACAAGGGGTCGATGAAATGATGCTGATCTGTCAATATGACTAAATAATTCTGCACCTTAAAGCCTGGTCAAACAGAGTCTAACATTAACAATAAACTAATGTCAGGACGAGGACTTTGAAGGTCAGCTGATGCATGTTGACCCATTCAGATATGCCATCAAAAATCCATGTTATTGTCTGTCTTAATGGGATTCAGATCGATCAGGATCGTCTCATACCAAAGCATGTGACAGATGGTTTTAAGAGTAAATGTATGTATCAGTGTTCACACCAGCAGGAGGCAATAATGACAGGTGTGAACACTGAACATAGCATAAAGAGAAAGAGAGCAGAACAAGATTTCTGTGTGATCCAAATAGTCAGAGTTAATTGTTTTAAGAAAGTAGCTATTTTAAGCTGAACCAGGAGCATTTCCAAACCTAACCAAGTTCATTTTGGTTCCTAAACTGAACAAAAAAAAAGCCACTAACCACCGAAACAATGAGGCTCTTACACACACGCATGAATGAAAACACAGACTGCACCAATTTTTGCTACATTTGTCTCATTTTTCTGCAAACAAAAAACTACCTTCACCTAATTTAAAAGCTTCTATTATCACATGAAAAACACTGCACCACATATCAGCTCTAATATATTTTGATATCATGCAGATTAAAACAAAATGGCAAAAATATTACCAAAAATAGATTGATGAAATAGTTTGTGGAAATGTAAAGCACCATGAGCAACTTTCTATTGTACTACATGAGTTCACTGTGGGAGGACGACATGTTTAATCCCTGTTGATGTCTCTGCTCACACACTCAACATAGCACTTCCAAACAATCTGCTTATCATTACACACTTCATTTGCTCTTTTTTGCTACTTAATTTTATATTTAATAATAATAATATAAGTGACAAATAAACGAAAAATGAGTTGATTTTAATTTTGTATATGAACAACTTACAGTGAATTGTTTAAAACATGAAAAAACACTGCAATGGTCCTTTAAACCCTAAGTTTACTGACACTAATGACTGTTCGAGGTGATTGAAGGTGTTGTCTCATTTGGCTTGATCTCCCATGACACCTCAGTGCGGCAAAATTAGCCTTTAGGGAAACTATGCCTCTGTCCCTTCAATGACACCACAGAGCAGGGAGTGTCTCTGCAAGATTACATTCAAACTCCGTCTCTATCACACACACACACACACACACACACACACACACACACACGACCTTGTCACAGTGCTGAACAATACACTTCCATAGCAGCTTTAATCCAATATACTAGAACCAGAGTCAAAGCCATAAACACAGTGTAAAGTCATCTGCAGTGGCTGGGACTGCAGTCTTAAATAAACCCACACAGGCCTCATTTAATTTTGGATAAGGATCTCTTCCTCACACACACACACACACACAGAGCACTTTCCCCTAAGTCAGCGATTCATGGATGCAGCCACGCCCTCGCGCTGTAGAGTAAGTGAGGTCAACCTGTGTGTTAATAAATGATGGGTTCTGAGTGGAAACCTGGTCACCGCGGGGATTTGGGGTGTGAGAGTGAAAAGTTCAGCAGATGTACAGGAGCAAAAGGAGCACATCCAGCTCCGTAGCTCCGGCAGAAAAAGGAATTCATATTTCATGAGCACTTCACCCTCACTTCACATGTGGGCCCTGAACAAACTTGACTGTTTTATTGCAGCTGAAACCACACATAACGGGTCACTGCTGCTGAGGCGTAAGAGACGAGTTTCAGCGAGACGTGCAGGGAGAATCTGTCTGGCAGCCTGAAGAAATACATGCTCGCTCTACCTCCCTCCCTTTCTTCACCATTCTGTCTACCTCTTGATTCAGTGCAGACCGAGGTGCTTTCATGCTTTGGATATGAGGGAAGAATGTGTTGTAGGTTGGTTGTAACTGTGTCTAAAGGTGTGTTTGTGAATTCTTGTTACAAGGTGGTGTCTTTGTCTTTTGAACTGAAAAAATGCAGCCTGAGTCCCTCACCCTTCCTCACTTAATAAAGCTTCTCCAACCTGTGATTATCTTTGCAAGGAAGTGCTGGTTCTTTATGTCCTGTGTGATTTCTGAGCGAAACGATTCGACCATTACGTTAGCACTACATTATAAATTTCACCTTCCACATTCAGTCCACTGTGTTGGCACAACGATGGCGCAGGCTCAACATTACTGCAACCATTTGGCAACAGATTGCTTTGATCAATCATATGAGATTCCTGGAAGTTTACTTTGTAACATGAACAGCCTGAGTGGAAGGTCATTTTAGCTTTCTGCCTATAAAACTGTCTTACGTTGAGCACTAAACAAGGATATGATGTGGTCTGATGGAGCTAAAAAACACAATGTATCACTATTTACAGCATGGTCATTACTCAAACATGAAAGCTGAAAGTTAAACAAGGATGGACTTCAACCTGCAAATGAGCTCAACTTTACCTCGGGGAACAGTGCTGAGCTGCACAGTGATGTTAGTGTAGTGGCCGCAGTTGGAATTGCAGGTCACAAGTTGTGGATTGATATTTTTGTGTCAGAATTAATTCATATCACCTACTGTCATTCCACATGCTAACAAAACCAGTGGTTTAATGAAATAAAGAGGCAAATCTTTCGTATGACTCAAAAGTCACCAGGAAGCCAGTCAGTCACTTATTCGCGTACGTGCTTGACAAAAAACTGTTATTGGAATGAATGAAACATCTTAAATATCATAACACATTTATGAATTTGCCCCAAAACAGTAACTGTATCATTGAATTCACCAGCTGCGTGGTTGCATTCATTAGTTTCTTAAGTTTAAGTAAATAATAAACACATTTTCACAGAGAGAAAGGTGTCTTCATTCTGGTGTTAATTTTACGATTATTGAAACAGAGTACAGGTTGGTTATGTAACACTACCTCACACTGTCACAAACTGCAGACAGTGCAGTGTTTTGGTGTCTGGTTAGCCCTAAAATTTGCTCAAAGTGGACTTTCTGAAGGTGATAATTTAATGGCCTCATCTGTGGGAACATACCCACACAAATGCAGCCCTATGTATTTTTCTATGCAGCCCTATTAGCAGTCTGACACCTACTTAGTTAGTGTGTAGGTGTGTTTGTGTACCAGACTCACCAGGGCAGTGAGGCGCGTGCGGGCGTTCACGGCATGTTTCAGAGACAATTTGATCATTGAAGGCAGACTCAGAACCACAGCTTCCATGTCCTGCTCTCCCCTCATGGCACCGGCCAGTTTGCCCAGTCCGTCTACATAAGTCCTCCAATGAGGCTGCACCTCGGCAGCTCCCCCCAGGCAGCCTTGCATCACGGCCTGACAGAAGCCTCTGCAAGCCGGCGGTCCCAGCATGCCCTGGCAGTGTGGGCAGTACCACAGCCTCAGCAGGGCCCGGCTGCAGTCTCGGCTTGGCCGCAGGTGGTCTGTGGTGTTGACGACCTCGATGCCCAGGTTCAGAGCCTGCAGGAAGACTCTTGTAGCCAGGAGGGAGCGAGACAGACGGGTCATCATCAGTTTGGGGAAAGTGCCAAATGCTCCTGAGTCCTTCCAGGCTCCTCTTACACACTCCTCAGACACAGAGGACACGCTGCCCCCAAGCAGGCGGCGGTATGTTAGGGGGAAGAGTCGCCCATAAAGCACCGCCACCATGTGGTCCACTGTGGAATCTGAGCCCAGGATGTAGAGGGACATGTCCAGGAAGAGCTGTGCCACAGAGCTCTGGGCTCCGGCTCCAAGACCTGGAAACTCTGACTTCAACATGGTGAGGGTGGAGTTACGGCCATGACGGAGCACCAGGTCAAAGGCCTCTGCAAGAAATCAGTCAACATGAGAAAGAGTCAGATGAGGTGAAGTTAGGAGAAACATCTTTAAGAAAGTTTTTGCATTCAGCAGATGATGAAATTCCTCGATAAAGACTACCCCAAATTGTCAAAAACAGACAGCAATTTAGCTCAAAAACATGAAACAGTCAAATAGTTTCACTTCCCCCAAACATCCTTTCTTTTCAATCTGTAACAATCACAGTCAAAGAATTTCCCACGCAAAGCCTCTCTTTCACTTTTCCCATTTTTTCTCAGTCTGTTGTTTTCACAAATGGGACTGCTCACGCATGCACAGGACAAACACACACACACACACAATACTGCAGTAATAGACAATGACTAGGAAAACCAACAGAGCAAAGCATCTGTAACAGATAAAAAATGAGATTTGGAGTTTGACCTTTCAATACAACTGAAGGAGTGGCGAGAAAAGAGCTCCCACAATCTTTTAAAAGAGTCACTTTAAGAAAGAGAATTAATCTCAATATATTAGTCAACTGGGAAAGGCATGACCATGAGGATGTCTGCAGGGAGAAAAGCAAACAGAGCATTGCAGGAGGGAGGTGTGCGTGGCTGATGCGAGCAGTGAAAATAATCAGCGGCGTTTTAAGGCACCAAGGAAAGTCTTATCAACAAGGTGGCACAAGAAGCGAGGGCTCTATCATCGACCTGGTAGCAAAATGAGTGAGGACCCAACAACAGAGGGGATTTAAAGCTCCATTACTGAACTTAGCAGGTGATCGGAGAGTCAGTGAAATGAGGCTTTGAACAGGAGAATAGCTAAGGATGCCAAAATCCCATTTATACCACAGCTAGTCCACTACATCACTTTGTTGAGAGTGATAGCAGCAACTGCTTTGTGAGGGCGGGGGGCTCGGGGGGAGAGCACTGGTTTATGGGACATTAGAGGAAGTTATTGGTTTTTGTGCTACAAAAAGCTCGCCATTTCATCTTTGTTATTCGATTTTTCTTGCTTGGATAGTTTAATTTCTTTCTCTTCATGCTTCTCTGAGGTCAAATGACGCTCGTCTGCCAAGGCACAGCTTTGGGTCCTTGGACAGAACTGAGAAACGATGTGACAGCTCTGTCTCTTTTGTCTGGGACGTTTAATGTGTTTTTCTGAGTGCAATTTCGGGCTCATAAGAAGGTCATAAGAAAATGACAATATCTGAGAAAAGGAAATGAACATCACTCGCACTCTCCCTGACTCACTGCTGCTGGTGTGCATTTCAACTATGTAACTTCTGAAAGAAGAATTACCACAATTTTTTCTTTTATTACTCAAATAAAGTTGAATTCATAAGCAACTAAACTTTGGTTCATTCCCTACGACTTGCTGCTGCAGCCTGACTTATAATGTGACCCTTCATTCATTGTGGCTGTTATATACATATTGATGTGTAACTGAGATTATTGAGATTTCAATAAATGTTCATTTGTAAGCCAAAGCAACATTTACAATGATCTTTAATTAAATAGCCTGGTGCTATCATAAAATATTAAAATGATGAAAGTCTTGATAAATACTCATCAGTAACATGGATGAGTAAGTGGTTAAAGGCAAACATTAGAACAGCTGGAACGGTTTAATAGGTCCAGGATATTACATCAATTTACTGTGATGCAGCTTTTAAAAGCTGCAAAGACAACAGTTGTGACACATTATAATAAAATCGTAATCAAGGTATTAATAGAATATTAATAAATCTCCCAAATCCTCCACGTTACATTTCAGCACATCAAAGAACAACATCTGAATGATTTTGAACACTGTGAGACATTTTTCTGCTTGTGGTTTTGCTCAGCGAGTTTTGAAAGCTTTATTCAGAATCAACACAGGCAGCAAATTCAAGATGAATCACAACAGCAAATAAAGTCAACACACAGATTCAAATGTATCTAAATGTAAATGAATTGTAGGTGGTGTGAACTGAGGTGAATCCACCTCCATAATCCACCTCTCTGTATTCCCTGTCCTCAAACTGGCCTCTGTCAGTCTCACTGGATGTGTTTGTTCCTCTTCCAGCTGTGTTCACTGGGAGGCTGCTGATCCTGGAACAGTCAGCAACAAGGACAGGTATCTGTCCAGAGTGGAGGCTGTGCAGGCAGAGCACACTTTAAAGAGGAAAACATATGGTATTTTCTTTATAAAATTTGATCTAGTTTCACCCAAATCTATGAATAAATTGTCAAGTTGTATTTTTATGCAGTAATTAAATGAGACTCAGCCCCCAGAAACACTTTGCTCCGGCGGCGTCTTTCTCTTTATAGCTGTAGTGGCAAATCAATAGAGCATTTCTTTGGATGCAAAATTAGTACACACCCCGAAGTGCAAGATGAGTCATCAACTTTTTAAACATTTTTCACAAGGAAGAGACAAACTCTAAAATAATATAAAAAAATATCAACAAATTAACTTTAACTGGCACAAACAGGACAATGGCACAAAACGTATGTGATAAAAACACTTCAAACATTGACTTTGACTTCAGTGAACTTTAATGAAATTCAACACACTATTATTCTGCATAACCACATTCAGCTACTGTGGCCGCTGTTCAGCAGAAGTTACATGGTCTCCCTTTAAGCAAGCCATTTATCCCCAAACTGTCTCTGTGGTAAACAGTTGCAAGCTGTGGTTGTAAATTTCAGTTTGTGTGTGAATATGAAACAGGGCGGAAAACAGCATGCGTGCTCAGCGATACAGTTGCTGGGTGAATATAGGTTACGAAAAACATTTGAGGATATTTGGCTGAGTGTGAGAGGATGCTCGGGAGCAGCGCACATCTGTTTAGATTTTCAGGCTACGGCCTTCCTGCTGCGTCTGCGGAGCACTTCCCTCTGTGATCAATGAGCAGACAGATGTGCAGATTGCCAGCCAAGACAAGGAGACAGACTGGGAGGAGGTAAGAGACGCCCACACACACACACACACAGAAAAACACACAAGCAGGCATACATGGAAATACAAGTCTTCTACTCCTTGTAATCCAAAGGCAGCAGCCTCTTATATTTGATTACTAATTGAAAATTGAAGGGAGTGAGAAAAATGCACAACCACCTCAAAGCTATTTGCTACTCCTTTTCTCGGTTTCAATGAAAGCCTCTTAAATCAAACCCTGTAATTTAGCTGCTACCTGTAGTATCTCTTACACCACAAAGAGGAGAGACACTTTGTAATGGTAAGAGAAAGACTAGAGGGCTCTTCATAAATGCAATTCAGTGGCTCTAAGTAGCTGGGATCATGGTAAGAACCATTGTGAGCCCATTTCCTGTGCGTGCTGCTCGCTCTCTTTCATCAGTGAAAGCCTGTGCGGGATCAGGTATCCTCTAATGGAGGGGAGAGGGGCTGCATGTCAGGGACCTGTGACATCCATGATACAACTGTGGGAGGTCAAGAGCGTACATTAGCAGAGCAGGAGCCCGCAGAAACATATTGGGTCATGCTTAAAATTAGCAGAAGCATATATGTTGTCAGTGCCACAGATGGAGACAGAAAGCTGGCTGCTGGGAAAATGTTTTTCCTTTGAGACTGAAGGCTTTCTACAGAAGGATCAGAAGTGCAAGGGACTTCTTTTTTTAACCTCTGTCCACTTATTTCACCAGCCAGATCATGTTTATTCTGATGATTTTAGGACTCTCAGCATCATTTTGGCATTAAAATATAGATACCCACTGGACTGGGTCTATTATCCAACAGCTACTCTGTCGCATAATCATCAAGGCGACTGTTAACTTGCAGAGTTACGCTGTGAAATGTTTTATTATCTCCTTTCTCTGCACATTAAGTCATTATTTAAAGACCCCAATTAAATAATGATCAAGTGCAGCAGATTCCAGGTAGTCTAAAGTTAAAAAGAAATCTAATAAATCTGTGTCACCTGGAGGATGAAAGCTCCGAGGGGCTCCAGCTCTGACATGAAACAGGCTTTTCATATGATCTATGAACAGCCCGTCAAATGCACATATTTGATGTCCATGAAGCCATCAGTCTGGACGTTACATAAGTCAACTCTGCAGCTCATAACACATCAGACTGACTGACTGATCGCCGACACACTGCGAAGGCAGACGTGCGCAGGCGACCTCATCAATCAGCATCCCATGCACCTATTATCCCCCGGAGAGGAAAACATCAATAAATTACCCAGCCAATGAGACTAATCCATTTGGCTGATGGAGTGTGTCACCTCTAGCCGCCATGGAGACGGAAGGAGAAGCTGCTGCCACCTGGTCCTGGTGACAAAACAGTACCTGTCCAGGAGACAGAGAGGGGACTGGCAGACAAACCGGAGACCTTCCCTTAAAGCCAGCTGACTGTGATTCGAGTGGAACCTTGTATACCTAAAGAGTCAGTTTTAATGAAAAAAAGAAAAGCAGACATTTTTCTTCGCTTGATTATTGTGCAATTCCGTCTTATAAGGCTTTTTTATTGCTTTACAATTCCAACTGTCACATCTCTGACTGTGACTCCAGGTTTTCTCTCTCTTCCTCTGTTTTCTCCGTTTCCCTCCTCCCCTGTCTGTTTTCCTGTTTGTGTGTGTGTGTTTGTGGTGGGCATGTTTTTTTCTCACCTGGCTCCTGGTTCAGGTCCACACTTGTCTCAAATCATCTCATCACCATTCAGTTTTGAAAACCTTGGCTCCTCATCTACTCATCGCCAGATTGTTCCCGCAGTTTCAGCCGTGGCCACTCTTGGCTGCTCAGTATTGTGCATTCTAGGGTTATTTTTCCTGTGCTTTCCCTCATGCTGACTGCTAACTACAGCTCCCTGTGCCTTGGATCTATAGTGTCTGCCTCTACGCCGACTCTTCCTATCAGCTCAGGCCACCTCCGCTTTCAAGCCAGCCTTTCTACTATTCAGCCTGCAACCGACAGTCTAAGCCAGATTCATCCCATCGCCACATTCACTTTGCAGGCAGTTTATTGCAAGTCACCAGCCTTAATCTCCTCCATCATCACCACCACTTATCTTTGAATAAATCACCACTATCATCCACCTCATTGTGCCAGCGTCTGCCTTTGAGTCATAAACAAATCGCAGCCATAACTCGATGATGATCAATATGTCTTACAATGTGTCCAAATCACCAAAACTGGAGTTATAAAGTTTTTTATGTGAGTGTTTTGAGTAGACAAAATTGCACATAGGTTGACTCACTCACACACAAACCTCCTGTGGGTTTCGCATTCAGTTATGATTTTATGAGCCTGTCTACAACAAAAGCAACATCTGTTCATTGACTGTAAGCAATATGTTGTTTTTCCACACACATTTCATTCCCACAGAGCGACCTGTCCCAGGTAACCCGAGAGCAGCCCCCCGCCTCAGACGAGCTGCTCTTGCAGGACCAGTTAGCGTCTGAGTCCGGGTGCCCCCGGGCTTACGGGACGGCTGTGGCAGCAAGGCAGGGTGGGGCGGGGTTGGGCTGATTCCAGGAACAAAGCAGACAGGATGCTGGTAAGGCCCAGATAGCATCAGCAGCAGACCATGAGGGCCAATGGACAGCGGGGCAGAAATGAGACATGTATTATGTTACTCCATCTGTTAGAGAGCACCCCGTCTCACACACAAGCAGACACATGCACATAGACGTACACAATGCAATCACACGGTGCACAGCAGTGGCCAGGTGGTGACAGTGTGGGCGAACATTTGGCGAACTGCAGTGGGAGGGAAAGGTGTGAGTCAGGTGTAAGGACTAGAGCTATACACACACACAAACATACACATGAAAATTTCCTTTTCATTCATTTATCTGCCTCCTGCATGGGCTTCTGGAAACTGTTTCCCTGCAGCGAGACAAAATAAGAAGCAATGAGTATTCATCCTCTGCTCTTATTACCTGTAGTCTGCTCCCCATAAACAAATAAACTAGAAAAACACTCAGTGTGTGTCAAACTTTGAAAAAATCAACACTTTTGTTTATTTTGAGTTAATGGTGTTTTCGTCAAAAAAAAATCATCCAAAGGATAATGCTAGTTTATTATAACTTGGATCTTTGTTTCAAAGTTTTGGTCATTATTTGTATCAGTTTTCTTTAAATTGTATTTAGCAAAGTAATAGGTAAAATGACAGCTTGGTCACAAACACACAAGACAATCAGGCAAGCTGTTAACAAGTTCACAGTGTAGCCAATAACTCTATTTGGAGGTAAAACAGAAAGTGAGCGCACCAATAATGTTACTAATGATCCCTCAATGCAGAGGGAAACTGCGTGGGCACAACTATAATAATGACGGCAGGTCAGCGTTGCACCCAGGAGTCTGCTGTAAACTGTGCTGGATGTTGAGAACTGACTGGTTAGGCAATAATCATTTTGTCTGTGTTCTCTTCCACATCAGTTTTACTAACCTGCAGATTTGTTGTGTTATTATCTGTCTGCTTGTGTTTCTCCTTCTGCCACACTGCAGAAATAAACTTTGTCAGTACAATTAATCCAGCAACGAGACCAACGACAATAAAAACTTAAGATGTAATAAACTAAAATCCTTCATACAGAAACAAAAGTATAAAAGCTGCAAACATTCAGAAAACTTTCATTTGTGTTACTGATAGCAAACAGAGCACAGCAATATTTGCTGATTGGTATCATCTGCTTTGTTTATGCTGCAAAAATTAGCGGGGCCACTGATCAGCTGATTGGCAATCGACTGACCCATAACTTCCTACATTTGAACTTTACAGCCAGTTTATATTATATAGACACTTCACACTATTGCTGCTGAAATAATTATGCTGCCAGTCTTTCCTGCTGCGGCTCTTTCCACCACCCTCAAACTCCTCCTCATGTGATGTGGTTTGTGGTTTTGTTGATCTAAATAAGATCAATGATCATTTGTGTGTGTAACATGTGTTTATTAAAGTGTTTCATTATTCCAGCAGAATGCACATTACTGCTCTGAATCTTTGAAAGATCCTTCATAAAGCAGAACTTAACCACCATATCTCTGAAACAGTTAGGATGCTGCAGTAATCATAAATCAAAATAGTCTGCAATAATTTGCAAACAAACTGCGTTGAATTAAACTACAGTTTTACAAAGTGTTCCTGAGCCTGTATAGTAATGTATTTTCTACAATCACGTGTTAACAAAGTGGAAACACACATGATTGTGTGCAGACAAACCGCACACAGAAAAACAATAAACAATCCAACATAAACATATAAAAAAGGAATAAAGATTAAAAACAATACTAAAGCCAGATTTCAAACACAGAAAACTTTTATATTTTCACGCTCCAGACTTTTACACCTTTGGTCTGCATCAGGAATCTGAGATCAAACAATTTCTCTTCAGAAAGTCGGTGTATTTTTCTGAATCCTGCCATGAATGTTTGAAACAAAGGAAAGAAGAGAATGATTTATAATACAATAGTTATGTCTTTTTCTCTTTGTTGTGATTTGGTTTACTTAGCTTTTACAGAAGGGTTTGAAATCAATTTCTATAAAGAGGTTTTAGAACTATTTCCTTTTTTCTTTGGCTTAGTACCATGTACATTTTTCATTGTAGGTGAGAGGACATGGATGTGTTTTGGAATTCTGGATGTTTTGATTCTTGGCTTTTGTGTCACACTCTTTCCTTTTTTTCTGCTCCCCCTGGTGGTTGTTTATTTGCTTACTAACTGTTTGTTGTTGTTGAATTCATTTGTTTATTTTTCTTTTTACCCTTTGTCTCCTGTGTGTCCATGTTTATGGATGTTTATAGTTTAATATTTGGTATTTTAATTAATATTACACTACTCATTTGTTATTATCTTGATTATTCTCTCAGTATGTTTTGATGCTCACTGAGTCATGTTTTTTATTTGCAATTTATATAATAAAATATTTTGTTAAAAAAATATATAACTTTTGCATTGCAATTTTTCCTGCACACTTTTTCTGTGTCTTTTATTTCAAACTGCCTTTTCTCTGGATATTTATCAGCCTTGGCAGTTTGTCAGATCAACCACACCTGCTGTCATTGAGCTTTTCAGCCTGTCAGTGTGATAATATTAATAAAGGTGTGTGCTGTATTTTGCAAGTGCAAGTGGTAATTTTATTTACACTGCTGGCCTTCCACCTATGTGATATGCATATAATTACCCTCCATTAATGGTGATATTTGTAAACAATAGGATGGCTGGTGTGTCACCTTCACTAAAAATGCTATGATCTATGGTAGAGTGATCTCAGTAGAGTTAGAGAAGCATACTTACAATAAAAATAATTATACTATTGTCCACATTCCTCATACACAACAATGAGTCACATTTAAACTGCAAGAACAGCAGCTCTTATATCTTAATATAAGACAGGAAGCAGTGGTCATGCACACACAGACCAATACTGATGGTCTGTCCTGATACAGAATATTCCAGTCTGCTTCCTCTGCCTTCATATTTCTCTCTTTCACCATTGACTCCATTGATCTCCAGCGCTGCAGTCCTTGCAGAGGTCAAAGTTGAGTCCAGCTCTATCTCAGACCAGGCAAACAGGCGCTGTCGGAGGACGCGCTGTACAGCAGAATAGAGGACACAGTGAGGTGAGGTGAGGAAGGACGTGAGGGCAAAAGTGAACTGGCAAAACACAGCAGAGAGCTGGAGGGGAGGAGGTGGAGGAGGAGGAGGAGGAGGAGGAGGAGGGGGGTTGGTGAATAGTGCCAGGGCGTGTGGAGAGAAACATTCAGCGAGGCAGGCTTTGAAGCTGCATTCAAAGGCAGCTGGAGTCAAGCAGTGCCAGAGCTGCGAGACTCATCACACACCTCTCGCCAAAACTCAGTCACGGGTGAGAGAGACCCGACACCCCAATCTAATGCTCGCCCCTCAGACAAAATACACATACAGCAGATACAGCTCGGACTCTGAGGAATCCTTGCACTCAGAAGTGAAAGGCTATTCCAATAATGGATTTATTCCCAGCACACAGAGCGAGAGACAGGACACAGAAACACTGACCACCACTGACACACACACACACACACACACATACACAGAGCTCTTGTTGCTCTCCAGGGTTTTGGTTCGAGGATGTGGATAAAGAGCCTGCAGCCTGACCAGAGTGGAGACAGGTTGAGCAGAGATGAGAGAGGTCACGACAAACGCTGCTTGAGTACTCTGCTCCAAATCAAGCCTCCGAGCTCTATTAATTCAATATGCATCTCTAAGAAGATCCTGTGGTTTGAGATGAATACACTCCCACTCATTCACCCTCAGTCTATCCTTCATGCTCGCAGTGCATCACGCCCATGCATCGGCTTAATTCGGCACAGCTCGCTTGAAGACAGTAACAAATGTTATAGGAGGAATATTTGCATTGCTATTTCACCAAGTGCCTTAATACTAACGAACGATGAGATTCACTCCTTTTTTTGAAGTCAGGCTCTTAAAGACATAAAAGAGCAATGTACTGAGCTGAAGTGAACTTATAAAAGAAAAGCGGCGAGGGGATACAGTGTTTTTGAAGTTCTTGAAACAGATGGGTGCACAGTGTGAGATAGAGAGAGGAACAAGGAGTGTGAGAGATGTGGAGAGAGAGATGGAGCGAAACAGTGAGGGTGCAGGAGGGATGACTGCAGCTTTAATTGTGAATGTGCAGCTGCAGAGTCGTTACAAGACAAAGAACTTTCAGCACATTAAAAAACTGTTTAGACTATCATGTTGGATTTTTGTCCCGGGTGTCGGACCTGCGGCTCTGGTGCTGCAGCGTTGCTTTAGTCACTGTGACCTCGCTGTATTAGAGGTTAATATCAAAAGTTTCATTACACTTATTAAATTACACTCTACCCCCTTAGTGTGTGTGTGTGTGTGTGTGCATGGTTGAGATTGGAACAAATCCTACCTTTCTTTTTAATTAATACAAGCTGAGTTTAATAAAAGATTAGAGGGCCAGTGCCCTGCTGTTTTCATAATCAAGCACGAGTTATATGAGCTCCTTAACTTTATAATGATACTCAGTATGTGACACACTGCTACATACTTGTACTGCCAGATTACTCGAAGATGACTTACCCCCGTAGTGAGATCAAATGGACTGTGTGTGACTGTGTTTGTTAGTAACTGACTGCCTGAACCTCATGAGGGTTGAAGGACATCAGTGACAGGTTCGTTACACGGCTGCGGTGTGAAGTGTGCAGGCGTCAGTGTTTACTGTGGCCCTTCCTTGTGACCATGTGGGTTAAACTGCAACTCAAAACACTGAATGGTGTGTGTCGTGTGCGCGATGAGCCAGAGTTTTATAAGTTCAACAAAATCAACATATTCTTTTCAGCAGGGAAGTCTTAATTTTGTGAAAGAAAGGATGGCCTCGGGGAGAAATAACATGCCAACACGCTTTGATGTTGAACATAAAAATATGGAGTTTTTTTTACCAGCAGCAGTTAAAAAGAAGTGGTAAAGAAGGGGGAAAAAAACTCTGACTGAGCTTTCTGTGGCTGGCAGAAAGGAACCTTTTCAGGCTCTAAATAAAAAAAAAATGCAGGACCAAGCAGTTAAGCAACAGGCTCCAAACTGCAGCTCACAGGTTC
Organism: Ctenochaetus hawaiiensis; assembly: GCA_029783645.1. Taxonomy (NCBI): domain Eukaryota; kingdom Metazoa; phylum Chordata; class Actinopteri; order Acanthuriformes; family Acanthuridae; genus Ctenochaetus; species Ctenochaetus hawaiiensis. The sequence goes on from JAPZDY010000026.1 coordinate 5,409,534, forward strand.
TCATAGCTGTCACTGAGGAGGGAGGTGTCAGGGCTGAGATACACAGTCAGGAGGGCACGTGGGCCGGCCGGCTGAGGAGGAAAAGATCAGTGGGAAATAACTGAAATGGCCGGAGGCTGCTTTTAAAAAAAAAAAAAGAAAAAAAGTGGAGCAGGAATTGATTAATGCTGTGTTTGTGCTACAGCTTTTGACAGATCAACTAAGAAACACTCGGTAAAACTGTGAGAGTTATAAGAGTAAAGATACAGAGCAGAGAGCTGTGGAGTCTGTGAAGGCAGAGGAGGCAGCTGTCTGAGAAACAAAAGAAACGCTGGGAAACGGCAACAAGTTAAAGAGCGAGTGCAAAGAAGAAGACAGCTCGCAAAGCCCGACTTCAGAAGATGACAGAGAATGAATCAGTGTAATGCTGTTTTAAGTGTAAACTGGAAGAATCCCTGATCGTGCTGACGACCACAAAGGATGCCAGGATGTAACAAAAAAGAAGAAGAATGAGCTAAGACGGCATTTCGGAAAGCTTATCTAAAATTTATAAAAATCACTCGTCATGTTCCTCTCTCCATAAGGCATGTTAAGCGAACATACAATGTAGAAAGACTGAACAGCATTCATCCTCTTTGCAGCACATATTTAAGCAGCATGCCTGCTCATATAACCTGCTCTGACAGCCCATCAGCCTGCTCCCGCCTGCTTTCATCACCATACACTCTTATACTCTTTGTATCTTTTCCTTTTGCCTGCTCTAATCACGTGTCTTTAAACCCTTTTTATCGAGACTTTTACAGCATTCAGAAATAAACTTTGCTGTCAGATGTAAAAACATAAAAGGAACTATTATGGCAAACTGTTTTAAACATGACACATTGAGAGAACATAGCAGGGTGAAGGCTCAAATGGGATGTGCAATCACATGAAAATCCAAAAATGCAAGTGAATGTGTTGGAGCAAACAGTGACTAAATGGTGTTTCCCAGGGAAACTGTTTTACTTCCCCAGCACACGCACACATAAATGGTAAAAAAGAAGGTCTGTAGTGAAAATCTTGGGTGCTAATTACTCTGAAAAAAAAAAAAACTCTAAATCAGACACAAACTAAGCTTTGCTTGGTGGAAACATGTCAGTGACAGACAGAGAGTGAAAACAGACAGGTTTCTCCGAAAAGGACCAAAATCAGAATATAAAACGCAACAAGTGTTCTTCAGCCTTCAAACATCCCACACAGGCAGCTCTGGAGAAAAGCAGCAGGCTTCTGTTGAGTTACTGCACCAAACTGAGAAAGCAGGAAGGATGGAAACAAATCTGTCAACAGTCTCTCAATTCTGTCTCTCAATTCAAATCCATCTTTACCTGGTCCTTTTCATTTCAGTAAACATAAGGGCCTAACTCTACTAAGCCCCTTATTTATTGTGTCTATTGTTTCATTTTCAGAGGCAAACAGATACAAAGAATTCCTCAAAGTAACCCTGAACACAGCTTCAACTAAGTTTCAGACAAAGCAGAGCCATAATACATCATGCATAATGTATAAGGACACACATAACTGGTATGCATGGTTATGTGTGGTGTCAGTTGTTTCAGGTTAGTACCAGACGACAACTGTAATGAAGCATTAATCCACCTTTCTCATCTGCATGAATTTTTTGTTGACACATTCAATCCAACGAGGTCAAACAGACATTATGTAAATACTTTGCGATCCACGACCTGTAAGAATTGTCAAAACCAAACACGAGCTGAAAAACTGGCTGAAAGATGCGCTGTGGTTCAAAGCTAACA
>JAPZDY010000026.1:5424660-5436874 GCA_029783645.1 Ctenochaetus hawaiiensis
TTTAAACAAACTCCATTTCCAGCAGACAACAACAAAAAGCTACTATCACATTGTTCATTAGTACTTACAATCTAATGATAATATATGTCACAAGGGCCATTTGTCTGCAAGTACTTTTACCTCTGATTTCTTCAGTATATTTTGCAAATAATACTTCAGGACTCTTATTTGTGAAGGAGTATTTTTACATTAGTGTAGAAACACTCTTACTTTAGTAAAGTGTCAGTGTGATTCTTCCTCTACAGTCACATTCAGGAGTGAAAATAACTGCTTACATTCTTGAAATTCTCAAGTGAGATTAATTTAACTTTTACTAAAGTCAAAATTAAGCTCTGTCCTGTTCCTTTAAGTGCTGCTCAGTTGAAATTTCATGCACTCTCCATGTTACTGGCTCTCTGCAAGAGTCATAATGTAGAGTATGAGGGATGTTTGCAGTAGGTGGATTTACATGGTTTGACTCTGATCCTGTTACCGGTATAATCACTGCATACTTACAACTTCACAACAACTAACAACTTCAGTTTGCTCATTCTGACAGTGTGAATCATTTTAAACTAGTGTAGGATCAGTATTTTCTCATCCACTTGGGCAACAGTTCTTTGAAGTAACAGTATATTTCTTCCCAAGAAGAATAAGATAGAAGTCCTTCCAGCTGTGATCATGTGATCACAGCAGTGAGGCTTAAGAGTAGCCCCTGACTGCCTCTGGGCCTGAGCCACGAGGGCTGAAGGTTCAGGTCCCACTGGGGGGTCCTGTCACTTCTCTGCCTGTATTAAGTAGCTCAGGCAAAGCTTGGACTATATGCACACATGCTCTCACACACACATGTAAGAGCACACACAACCTCTCTCTGGGTCTTGCTCTTCTTGTTGCTCTGGTCCGCTGTGGGCTGCCACAGACTGCAGTTTGTCTGTCACACAGGCTGCGCTGAGCCTGGCAGTCAGACCCCGGGGAGGAATTCTGGCTCGTAGGCGGATCAGGGAGCCTCCAGTGATGCCTGATCTGGCCATGACACGGTCGCACCACTCTGTGAAATCAGAGCTGTGAGCTGAGAGCTGCACTGCTCCAGTTTAAGCAGGGACTGACTGAAGGCAGGCACACACACACATCTCACACACACACACACACACACACACACACAATGCCACACCTATGGCTTAACATTTATACTGCACTTATTTTAACTTCATACTTCAAAATAAGTACTGATGAATTTTTACTATTTTACTTCTAAAGGCACGTACAAAATATGCAACTGTTGATTCAAGAACCCGGTACAAATTAAATAAAACCTTCACGTTCAGAGTTAATCAGGTTTTTTATCACATTTCTGAACTGTTCCACTGCAGTCACAACATCAGGCCTCAGCGTATGCCCCAATTTGTTCCAGGTATGTGAAGCACAAAATGTAAAATCTGTCTTTCTCAGGTCAGCGCTAACTCAGGGAAGCTGAAACAACAACATCCAGCAGTGCAGTCAATAAAGCACTAACAGCGTGAGAAGCAGCATTTTATTAACAAACACAAACTGATGTTTATGTCCTCTAAAACAACCTTTGTGTGGTTTTTAATCCAGAAAACACACAATAAACTTAAAGTTCAAAGATACTAATGTCACAAAGCACACAGAGGCTTCAGAGGAGAAAAAACAAGTTGCAACATAAAAGAAATTATGTATTCTATGCATCGTTTGAGCACCATCTGGCTCGGTAGAATCCACCTGTTTGACCAATCAGGACAGACACGCCAGGCCCACCAAGTGCCATGACTTAAAAACAGCCGTCACATCCAAACCAGACTTTTAACAAGTCATTGACTCCGCTCACTGCTGTAAATATTTACAGTGCAACCAGAGCAGCAGCACTGCACCGATGGGTGCAGGACTGAGAATAATAGAGCTGAACTCCCTTTACTTTTAAACTTTCCCATTTGTTTGCTATGGTAGTTCTTATCACTATGCACTGATGAAAGCGTCATAGGTGCATTGCACTGGGACCAGGAGGCTTTCAGGGGCCCATAACAGATGGCGATTATTGCCACTCAGTTACTAAATGCCAGATAGTTTGTGTCCTGTAGTCTTCAAGGCAACCATGACTCAGCAACATTAAAAACTACCTTAACATACGTGTTATCAATAAATATACTACGTTTCCATCTTGTGTACCACATTTACAGTTTTGTATGAATTTGATGTCAATGCAAGCATGTGCATGAGCGTTTGCTTGTGTTTGACATGAAAGGAGAGTTCAAGAAAAATATTTGAACTGGAGTGAATCATCATAATGTCACACAGCAGTCTCAACAGATGTAATATCTTTCTTGGCCACAGATTTTGGTGACACTCTTTCCCTCTTTTGGATAAATATGATAATCGGTGGCAGAGGCAGCACGCAGACTGCAGAGCTGGGTTGTTTTGTTCCTTGATTGAAGACATTTTATCATGACCATGTTGTCTAACTTTTCAAACATGAGTTCACTTTTTCAAGTCGTATATTGACACTTCTTAGCGGTACACAAGCAAACTTTCTACAAGTTATTTGACTTGAGTTTTGTTGTCTCAGCATTGACAGGATCCAACTCTGTTTGCAGGATGGAAGCTGTAAGGCGTGCAAAAAAAATAATATTTGCACCAGAGCCAATCACATTTATGTTACAAGTTTTGAGGGCTCCACCTGTAGGCTGCTCTTAGAAGTAGTGTTACAAAGCCTAACTATCAATTAAATGGGTTCTGTCCTCTAAGGTCTTTGCAGGATTAAAGTCTCTGCCTAAACACCAACACAGCATGCAGGTCATGATCTATGAGTCACAGTAAAAACACTGACAGCATCCCAGGAGCTCTCAGCACTCCAGATTCAACAGTAAATCCATGCTATCCAAGTCTGATTAACCTTGAATGGAGCCACAAGAAGGTCGACAACACAACCCTAAACATCAAACCAAGGAGGAGGGGAGAACCAGTTAACCAGAAGGCCCTCGGTGCTCAAGCAGAGCCTTACTGTAACTTTACCTTTTATATAGCACGTGGTACACTTTAGTTAAGATGCTGGCACACAGAAACTGCATTAAAAAAAGATGCAAAAGCTACTCTGAAAAATAAGAAATGATTTAAAAATGAATGACCACATATTTATTTTAAAGCAGAGAACAAATTTAAAGTGTAAATAAAGCAAAAACACTTGCACTGACTGCATTGACTTTATATCCAAACTAAATGTTCAAGGACGTTTTTCAATTTTGTCTCTTTTCCTATTTAGTCTCATTGCACCCTTGGGGTTCATGTGCACAGCTAATGACAGTGATGACATTTGGAAGCTCACAACATGGAATCATCTGTCCTTCATCACGTCTCTCTGCATGTAAGGACAGACAACAACAACCAAAAACAACAACAACAGGCATTTTAGGCTGACTAAGAAATGACTTTTGTTTGCAATTAGCAGCTGCATCAGAAAGTGGCTGGTAACCTCTGGTTGCAACCTCTGAGTTACTGAGCTTCTGTCACTGGTAAGGAATAAGTTTGCTACCTTCAGGTGAAACATGAGACGACTGTTGGGAGTAATCCACCTCTGAAGCTCAAAGGCTCACTGATCAAGGTCTTGTGTTTACAGTCTGTGTGAATGCGGAGCTTTTCGACACACAATCCAAGTCCCTGGAAGCAGCGTCCCTTTGATTCTCCGGGTTAATGGCATCACACACTTTTCATATTTATTTTTGTGCAGCAGGAGTAAATGTATATTCATTGTGAGGATTTCAGTTTTGCAAGGACAGCAGTCAAAGTCACAGTCCCAGTATCACGATGTAAAGGCTGCAATGCCTACATTTACATATGCAGCACATCCACTGTGCATCTCGCCAGAGGGCCTGTATACCAGTGTGTAACTGTAGGGCACGCAAATGAAATATCACTCGAGCACTTTTATGCTGAGCTGAAGTGATAGCCTGTTATATTTTCCTATTAAAAAACATGTGCTTAAAAGCTAATTGATACATTTATTTCTCAAATTTATGAGTGCTTTTCCATTTCTAGTTCTTGTCAAAACCACTTAGATGTCCAGTGTGTAGGATTTAGCTGCAGCCCAAGGGTGAAGTTGCAGATTCAGCCTCTCTTAGGTGCATAGAAGAAACATGGAACTCACAAAAAAGCATAAAAAGGGGCCTCTTTAGAGTCAGTGTCAGGTTTGTCCATCCTGGGCTACTGTAGAAACATGGCAGATTCAACGGACGAGGACCTGCTTCCTCTGTAGATATAAAAGGGTCATCCTAAGGTAATGAAAACTCAGTGATTCCTATAACTGGGTGATTATACGCTAAAGAAAACTTACATTTTAATTTTATGTTCCACTGCAACCATGCGCTAAAAATAGATCTCTCTAAATCCTCCACACTGGACCTTTATGTCTTTCACACGGCAGTGATAAACTGGTGCGTGAGGAATGATACAGCTTGCATGTGTTGCTGCAGAAGAGATGGCTTTATATAGAATAAACAGATGGTGTAGCTAAGATTTAATAACCTGTTGTCATTTATTTTTTGTCATGTACAATCTCTGACAGATCCAGGAACTTTTTTTTTTCAGTGTTGTTTTCTCCAGATGCATTCACTTTAACAGCTTCAACTTAAAATTCCCACACATTTTACCCTGTTTTCTTATTAAATATGTTTCCCAGAACCTGAACATGTTATTTTCTGGTCACGGTTGGAAATGTTTTTACCATGCATCTCTTTTTGACAAAAAATCCAATCAGACATAGTCAAGGTTAGTCATGTCACAGCAGGGTGAGACCGGCGGAGCTGAATCGAATCAAATCATCAGGCTCCTTTTTTTGATGAAGTGATCAGACTTTTCGTCGTTCAGTAGTTTTAGATAAATGTGGCTCGTGTGTTTTTAGTTAAGAGACTTCAAAGGGCCTCTTTGAAATCGGGCCATGAAAATGCCACAGCACTGGTGGAGCAGGCGTCTGTCCCTTTAAAGTTTGCTCTTGGCTTCCTGGCTGCGTGTTAATGATGAACAGATAAAATATTCAACTGAGTGGCATTACTCTGCATCTGTCTGCCTGCGTTCACCCCTTAGCGCTCTGCGTGCGCCCAGACATATGCGCTCACACACACACACACACACACACACACAAACAAAACAGCACGAGGGTGCCTGTGCGTCTGTCAGCCCCCGTCTTTGCACCACAGAGCATAAATGTAACTGATTGTGTGATTCTGCCTCTAAGTAAAAGGGCTGCGGATATGTGGTCTGTGGTTAGAGCGTGTCCGAGTGCGAGGCGGCAGGCAGTTAGTCTTATCTAAGAGAGGGGAGAGCTGGGTTGTCTAATTATTTTCACTGGCTTTGATCCAGAGCAGCCTCTTCTAGACACCTGTTGGCCTCTGGCTCCGTCTGAGGCCTCATAATTAGACCCACAGCCACAAGAGCAGGGAGCACACTGGGCTTTACACCAGCAACGCCTCACACACATACATGCATATTAACAAGCATTCATTTCCCACAAAACCCCTATATGTGAAGAAATGAAATGTACTTATTTCTGTCACACTCCCTCACTGATCCATTCGAACTTCTGGTGGCTCAGCAGTGCAAGTTCAGTGTCACGCTGGCGAAGTGACAGCCGTCGTCATTCAGACTGCAGCTCTGTGCCGTAGGTTTAATTTCTGTGTGTTCTTCTCTTCAGTGTCTCACTGCGAGCCTCAAAGCAGCTGCGTCCCCGCTGCCAAACTGCACAGACTTTCAAATGACATTGACAGTCAAAGTCTCTCCTGCCGCGCAAATGACAGCAACAGCTATTGATTGTGCTTTCTTTACAAGGAAAACTCAATTCATTCAAATTTCATTCAGTGTGTGTGTGTTTTTTTATTTTATTTTATTTTAAGTCGGACACAAAGGGGCTTTAAAAAAAAAAAAGAGCCAAAGGGAAGCGGTCAATAGCAGACATTGCTTCAGAGAACTGAATTCTTTATAAAAAATAATTTAGAGAGAAAGTAATTTCCTGACATGCCTTGTCTTGTCCTTTCATTCCAGTACATTCCCAAGGCTGCCTATTATTTTTCAAAGAACAGTAGAGCTCTCCGCCAGCATGAACCAAAGAAATAAAATAGCTGTCCACGGCCAATATCTACAATCAGTCACACAAAAATCCTTGTTCCTAGCAGCCAAGAACACAAGGTTCTTTGACTGTGAACATTTTTCTATTGAAATTAAACTACGGTTTATCTTTAAATGATACATTTAATCCACATAAATAGCAGCAAAAATGGACAAAACATATCTCTGTAACTTCAAGACTCTTCTTAGATCTTCTAGCTTTTTGTCTGCACCTTGAAAGTTCTGATCTGTTTATTTGAGACTGTGTTATTGTAAACGCTGCTACAAGAGAGCGGCTCAGCCAACCTGACCCTTCAAATAAAGGTTAAATATATGGTTAAATATCAGTGCAAAGTTATAGGTCTCAAATGTGACTTTGGCTGCTGCAGAAGTCTGTTATTTCTGTTATTGAGGCACATTTTTTCTTCATACCAATGACAGACTCTTCTCTTGCTCTAATTGTGTCAGTCTACAAGTGGTCTGATCATTTTAACCAAATTTAATCAAACTCTGACTCAACAGGAGTCACCCTGTGGTTGTTCCTGAGGTCTTAATTTGGCTAAACCCACAGTAAATAGAAAGAACAATAATTTCAAAATCTTATAGACACGATTCACTTCAGAAGCCAAAAAAGCAACTGAAAGAGGAGGTTGAATTTTAGTGAAATATAACTGAGGTTGATAGTATCTGCTAACTCTTTTTGGTTATTTTTCCCTTCATAAACCACTTAAATTTGATGTTGTTTCCCTCCTTTGCCCCCCAGTCACCCACCTGCAGAACGATTGCTCTAAGGACTCAACTGGAAAACCTTCACTTAACTGACACCGTGTCCTTGTTCAGACTAGAAATACTATCACCTCAGAGGTTCTGAAAGTTTAAACTCCTTGAGGTTTGCATTTTTTTTTGTCTGAAGCTGAGTTTATAGTCGAAGCAGGCGGCAGTCCCACCGTTGTCACCTATAGCGGAGGCTTTGATTTCAAGTTCAACGGTGGATTTCACCTGCTAGAAGCGCCATCACAAAACTTGACATAAACAAGGCTGTGTCACTCTTTAAATTATGTTCCCAACAGTAACTGTGTTTACACTCCTTTCATGTACTGTGTGATATGGAGCGACGCTGCTACACACATTCATATTGTGCACAAGAACTTTTTGTAACTTCTGTTCCACCTCGACTAATGGGAGAACAGGAGGCGACTGCTGAGCGGTTGAAATGTTTATGTTCATTCGCAATAACAGAAAGTGAGATTTCTCAGTTCATGACAACTGCACTGGGGTGAACTGTCATAAGTCGACTTACTTGTTTAAATCGTATTGAACTTATGACAGGAGTGTGAGACAGTGTAAGACAATTAGCAGTCCAGGAGTAGTTGCTCTAGTGAAGTTGTATGTCTGCACTGAAGAATCAAAGCTAGCATGTAGCAATAGTCAATAGTCAACAGTCAGAGATGAAGCCAAATGCAGCAGCATCTCCCATCTTCCACACAGCCAACTGAGCTGTACTGTAAATTAGCCATTCTTAGTTATTTTTGATTCGTTCTCCACATTGATTTTACATTCATGCGGCTCAAGTGGTTCCCTGAGTGCTGCACCCAGGCCTCATCATGTGACTGAAAACACTGGTTGCTCACAATAACAGCAGACACATTGGAACACTAGCCTATTTTAATCCCGTTCCTGCCACCTGACAATACTCCACTTTGTTCAACAGCTACTTGAAAATTTGTCCCTCATTTGTTGATGTGCACACACGCACAGTTGGGTTATTAGAGCTTATTTACTATAAAACAGGGTGGATGAGTGAAATTTGTGCAGTATGGGTTAAAAAACAATGAGCTTTTAAGCTCCACACAGCTGAAAGGAGCTGCAGAGCTGGATGGTACAAGTGATGACTTTCATATTACATGTAGTCTTTTAATTGATTTAAAATATTGATTAGTGCAGCTCCAAGGTTGAGACTAACACAGAAAACATATGTTCATTGAAACCATTTTCTACCAGCCTTCTACACACAAGTCTGCTCTTCTTTCCTCTCTGCAGATGCTACCAATCATTTTTTTTTTCCAAGTGAGTCATTAGCCTGCAGAGACACTCCTTCAATTTTCAGCCTCTTAACCTCATGAGAGCATCTGTGCTCGTCCTGGAGTGTTGTAAGGAGATCCAGTCACCACCACACCCTTGGGTCTTGTCTACAGTTTGCTCTGAAATGTCGTGGTTAAACCCAACACCTCTCCTGGGGTTTTTTCAGGGTTCGGACAGTTCCTTGTGCGTGTGTGTGTTTCACCTTTACTAACTGCTCACACACAAAAAAAAAAACCCCTCGATGCCCCTCTAAAAAATGCATGAAGAAGAGCGCTGCCATTTTGTTGTTAGAGCGAGGCTGTGTGTCCTACCTTTTAACCCTGCATCAAACCCTTTAAATTTCTGTGATACAACAGTAGACCCTGTTTAAACTATGAGGATGAATGTTTTGCCATGTTCAGAGCGGTCGGTGTTGTAAAACCCTTTATAAGTCAATAGGTAGATGAGAAAATGAGAACAGGAAAACCCAAATGAAAAAACTGCATTCATCAGAGGGATTAAATGTCCTTAGTCCACCTTTAACTGAATGAATAATGAAATATTTAAGGAACTTAGTCCTTCATTTCCCTTGAATAGTTAAAATTCAATGCACTTTTACAAAATGTGTAACTTTTGAAAAGCCCACATTTCTCTGCCTGTGCTGCCAAACAAAGCCTTTTTCCTTTCAAGCTTCCATTTCGCTTTGCTCTCTCTTCTTTGCCAACATCAAACCTTCACCTACACCACTGTAAACAAATGCTTTATATACCAAAATGTGGCATGCATACATATATGCATGTGCCTGCAGTTGAATGGGAAGAAGAGAAAGGTGAGGAGAAACATCAGAAAACCAAGTGAACCTGTGCACGACCTACAGCGTCTGCATACAGGCACACACGTGACCAGCCTCTAAACCTTCCCAGGTGCATTTGACTGTGCAGTTTTGCTCAACAAATGAGCCAATTTAGAAAAAAACACAGCCTGACATCAAACAAAAACACAAAATAAGAGCTACCAGCGTGGTATAAGGTGTGCAAATTAAGCTGCAAAAGACAAAACTCCACATGAGAGGAAATCTGCACCGGCTCAGGGAAACCGCAGCTCTTGTTCTTTCAATTAATAGGGTATTTCACACACAAAAACACAAACAGACCTTACCTCTCAGCCTGGTATTGTCTTGACCATTAAGATTTTGCTATCTATTTGTGAGTATCAAGCCTGCGTCTGATCCTGAGAAGGTTGGGGGTTCAAAGCAGGACAGGAAAAGACACTGTGGTACAATGGCAACAAGAGCTTCCTGCTAACACCTGTGACAAATCCTGCTACACTGAGGGGAACAGAAAGCCTTTGGGTTGCAGGGAGGTAGAGGAAAAGGGGAAAAGAGAGACAGTCAAAAAGAAAACTTTGCCGAAAAAGTATAAAGAGTCCAACTTCAAATCTCATTTTTTTCAGTTTGCTTCAGTAATGACAAGCCTCAGCTTAAAAGAGTGGTTTAACGCAATATTCCCAGACTTTGGGTCGGGACCAGAATGCATAACAGAGCTAATGATTTATTTTTGAATTAAAAAAAAAATAAAAATTGTCCCTTTTCTTTATTAAAATTTATACATTTTAAATATATGTTTTGATTTGTTATCTATTAGCATTTTATGAGCATATTTGTCATGGCCATGTCTGATGTATTTTGATAAGTTTGGAATCTACTAAGCCACCCACTGATTTTAATGAAAGGATTAAAAACTCTGTTTTATCTGTATGTTGAATACAAAGCCACATAGCGGTCTGTTTAACTTAGCACCAAGACTGGGACATGGACAGAGCTATTCCAAGAGAGAAAAGGTCTGTTCAAGTCTGGTTCAGATGGTCAGCAGATTAGATCACATGATATCTGATATTAAAATTCTTTAAAGTCCAAAGTAATTCAGTTGCTGTTATTACTCATGAAGATTTTTTATGTTTTATACTTTCAACTGCACGTACAAAACTGATGACTTCACTTAAGAGATGTACCTGCAGCTTAACAGCTTTACCTTAAATTCTTCTAAAAGAACTTTTTCTCCTTTTTTAATATACATAACATAATAAATAATATTATATACAAACATAATAAAAATGTAAACTGCTGGTTGCCATCCATGTTTATCCTGGTTAAAAGTCGCAGACAGCATTCTTGCTGGGTTTACGGGGGGGGGTCTAACCTCGAACTCACCGTGACTGGTGGTTCAGTTTGTTGTCTGGTGTATTTACTTGTAAGATTTATGCTCCTTTCTGACTGCCAAAGACTGAAAATCTGTGCAAGTTGGTGGAAACAATCAGTATGTGTGGTTTGTCCAGTCTCTGTCAGCTAATCCTCAGGTCCGCTCCGAGCTTTAGCGAGCTTAAGAGGGGGATTTCATTACCGTTGGTCAGATTCAGGCAGCTGGTCTTCTATTTCCAGTCTTCATGCTAAGAACATAAGCTTATGTATAAAGCTTCTAAACAATCTTCTCATCTAATAACTCTCATTTAAAAAGTGAAAAAGCATTTTTTTAAAAAATGTTATGTTGAACTAAATGAACTAAATGTTGAACTTTTATCAGTGTGAACTGTGTCTTATCTGCAAGAACAAGACAGTGAGAAATTAGAGGAAAAAAGCTCTCAGCTATAAAAGCTGCATGAACCCCTGAACTCTGTCTGACTTCAGAGCAGTGATATACACATCAGGCAAATGAGGCTGGAAGTGGCACGGCCTGCATGGGTGGATGCCTGTCACCATCACTCGCGTGGTGGTGGAGGAGGAGGAGGAGGAGGACACAGCCTGGTCCGACTGTAACAGCCATTAATCCACTTGTACTTCTCTGAGGTGGCAAACAAGCAGAACTCTGACACATTGGGGAGATCTTGATGGAATGGATCACAGATACAGATATGTTAACAAATTGAAACAGAGACGCAGACGGCAAAACAACAGAATCATTCACTGTGCGAGCATGTGCGCTTACCTCGTACAACATGGCTGCACAAATGAAAAATAATGACAGTAACTGCAGAGGCTGACAGTCAGGAAGCGACACGATGGGATTGTGATGGATGAGGAGGGAGAAGGGGCTCCCGGAAAGGAGACAGGTAGCAGTACAGCACCCATGAGAGACGGCCGGGGGGGTTGTAGGGGATGGAGGGCAAGCGGAGTGAGTGACAGGGTGGTGCTGTCAGCTCCTCTGTGGTGCGCTCTTCAGGGGAGCCCCGGAGCGTGTTCTGTTAAGTAAACAGCTGCAGCGACGAGAGCTCCTCAAATATTAATAGGAAGCGATCCCCTCCACTCGCCTTGTTCAAACTGACATCCCCTGAAGTGGACCGCAGCGCTGCAGAGGGGAGCAGGCATGCCGGCCTCCTGTTAGGAAGTGGAGGCCACAAGGGCCGCCTGCAGCACCCATCAGATCTGACGGAGCTGGGAATAACCAAGGGACAACCAGCCACACGGAGGCCCTCCCTATAGGCTGTCAAACAACCCCCCTGTGGCTCGTTATTATCTGTGCCATCACAGGAAAACACTTTAGACTGCTTAGGAAAACATACTAAAACACAGTTCATCCCCACCCTCTCCAACCTCCATCTGTGCCCATCAGTCGGAGATGAATAATAAATGAAAGGGTGCTCGATACGAGAGGATCGATACTAACAAGGTCTGAGTTAACCATGACAGTTCCTTCTCTCTGTTTTTACCTCCCATCGCCCTGCCACTCTCACAGTCTGAGTTTACCTCTCTGGAGGAAAAAGGACAACTGGACATTAAGCTCAATGCTTAAATATCAAGCTAACAGGGCTAAATTAACTGCTTTTACAGCCATTGTTAGGAAGTTACTAAAGAGGCGTATATGGCCTGCAAAGGGAGTTGTTAAATGGATGATACTCTACTCTCTTCTACCTCCTTTGATCGACACAACACCCCCCAACACCCACCCCATCACCTCTCCACTGACAGGCGGAGCGGGGGAATTTTCAGAGGAGGAGTAATGGAGCTTGTCCGAGAGCTCCCTGCTTCACACCACTTAGCCTCTCGTCCAGCCAGGAGGGGTCGGAGATGTCG
>JAPZDY010000026.1:5455941-5489798 GCA_029783645.1 Ctenochaetus hawaiiensis
GGTCCGGGACTGAACTGAATAGTTTCAGACTTCAAAATATCACTTATTATATTGGCATTTGAATTCTAGAGTGAGGCAAGTTTATATTTTCAAAAAAGAAGAATAGGAGAAAGAAAAAACAGAAAGGAAAAATAAATCAGAACCTGGTGAGTGCTGAGTTCAGTCAGAGGCTGAAAAATAAAGACACACAATAAAAAGCTCACATCCTGACTGTTGCTTGCTAGCATAAAGCTAATTTACTGCTGTTTAGAGGAAATAAACACAAATTATCATGCAGTCAAACTGATGAACGTTGTGCAAGGCAAGGCAAGAGTTTGCTTTTTGGGAAGATGTTACTTTACGAAAAGATGAACATTTAAAGCTTCATTAAGAAAACCTTAATAGAAGCTTAAAGTGAAAGAAATTAGGTTTTGGTACAGCCCTGCAAAGGATAAGTTAACTACTTTGTGCTTAAGAATAAGTAAACAACCTTATGTTTAAAGATACACAAGTTGTCTGTAATTAATGGACAGTGGCAACTTGCGAAGTAAATAATCAGTGCACCAGTTGCACCAGTGTGCTGGATGCTGCTGGGAAGTAGTCAGTGCCAGTTTAAGGGTTAATACCTGATTGGTGCATAGATAATGCGGCTATTTGAGCTGTATCAGAGGCCTTTCTGTTACTGTATCGGAACAACGCTCAAAGAACTCCTCCTTTGCAGGACCGCTGTGCAGGGGTTGCTGTTGAAATATGTGGCAGCTGTCAGCCCAGCCTCCAGCAAACTAGTATTACTCTTCCATTTAGTGAGAATCTGACGCTGCTCTCATGAATCAGGTCAGCCCCTGCTGTCAGAGATCCCCCACATCCTCCGCTCAAAACCGATGCTGACACTGATGGAGCAGCTTTCACACTCATGTCCTGGGGAAAGTGCTCCGTGCAGCTTGTGCGTCTCTTCCACATACATGACGAAACGATGGAGTGAACTGACACCCAGCCTCCATTTCACCTTCAGACGCTACAACCGCCCACAGCAACAGCCACAACAAAGACATGAGTGGTACTCCTACAGCACAGTTTTGTTGTAATGTTCTTTCTCAGCGCTCACTGCCTTTGAATCATGTTGGAGGAAAGAAAAACTTCAGCTTTTGTTTTTTTTTTCTGTATTTTTTGCCCCCTGGCACCACATGCAGCATTATTAGAATTCTGTTCTGCATTCCTGCGGACATCTCTCTGAATCAGCCACCTCCCCCACACATTACGCCATATCAATAGAGGCTACCCCACGTCTCCCCATCACACACACACCCAGAAAGTGATACTTCCCCTGTCAAATCACAGCAAGCCATGGTCGACATTTAATTTCATCAATCTTTCATTTGCTGTACGCCTCGATGAAGAACTTGTGTTGCATTAGGCCGCATGACAAGCCCTCTGTTTTACATTCGCTCCCTGAATATTCTAGGAAGCAAAAAAGTTCAAAAGAATTACAGAAGATGTAACTGTGACGTGAAACCTTCAACTTATTCTGTATAAATTAATTACAGGGATATATTTTGGATGAGGCATGGACCAAAAAATTTACCAAATATATGAGAAGTGACTGCATATTTCATGTTTTAGGAAAATTTTAAAAAAGAAAAAAGTCAGCTCATTAAGACAGAAGTAGAGGAGCTGGGATTTATGGAAATCCTACCTCAAGTACAAGCCTTGGGCCATAACTCTGTGTCATTCTGAATATTACTTTTCAGAGTTTTATGTATTGCTTAAATATTGTCTAGAGTGACAGCAGATGTGTCAGCACTGAATAGAACTGTATAGAATAGTGGAAACATGCACTGAAATTTAATATGTGTCTTTTCTTAAAGAAAGCACTTTTTGTCCTACAAAAAAGTTTATTATTCTTTTAGGAATAGAACCTGACTTTACAGGATTTTTAACATAATGAAATATTTTGCAGAAGCTACTTGGACGTGGATCTGAGCAGAGAAATCCTCCATAAAAAGGGAATATATTATCGCATTTAAGTATGAGAGAAGGCTGTGAATTATTGTTGATGATGTAATGTTTGGTAATGAAACCATTCATGCAAACACACTGAAAAACAATTAATCAATATTAGATTATTCCAGTGCTTTAGGGCCCGCTCTAATCTTTGCTTATTTTCTTATGAATGGTTGGATAATGTTACCCTGAAAATTATCCATAAAATACAAATAATAAAAAAATCAGTCTTTGGAAGAAAACCACATGCACTTCCCTTTGTTTTTACAAAGCTGCAAAC
Organism: Ctenochaetus hawaiiensis; assembly: GCA_029783645.1. Taxonomy (NCBI): domain Eukaryota; kingdom Metazoa; phylum Chordata; class Actinopteri; order Acanthuriformes; family Acanthuridae; genus Ctenochaetus; species Ctenochaetus hawaiiensis. The sequence continues at coordinate 5,458,202 of JAPZDY010000026.1, forward strand.
CATAAATGCTGGTTACCCGATTTTCTATCAAATGAAGCACAAATTTCACAAGGTTAACATCACTCCTCTCTGGATCTATGTCTTATTACACAAATGTTGGTGCCATTGTGAAGAGATCTTGCTAATTTACTGTTTGAAAACATCCTATGGCTAAGCCAAGGCTATGTGACCTGCTCCTGGTTGAGTGAGCTGCGGTCATGACTTTCTCTTTGCAAATTAAAAACTACTAGATGCAATATTTCATTTTAAATCTGTTGTAATGAATCTCCTGGTCGCTCTGTTTTGTCTTTCTTTTGTTTTGTCTTTGTTTTGTCAAGTGCTGTAGTCACATCCCATTGTATGTATATACAGTTATTTTAAAAGTCTGGTCCTGAGATCCACTCTGAGGGTTTAGGAAGCCTGCAGCATATCAGGAATTGTTTAATATCTACATTATGTCATTTCAAATGCCAACAGTCAACATGTTGTGACAATGTGAGGAAAGCATTTTCCCTCAGAGGTTTGAGTCTCAGTGTTTCTATACTGGTACAGTTACATCATTCATATCTTACTGCAGAACTCCTGTTCACGTGTGGCTCAGAGGGACAAAGGTTAAAACTTAATAAAAAAAGTTTTTTCCTTTAATTTCAGTCAAACTTGACATATTAAAGTAACCCATGTGTTTGCTGACATTGTCTTTCCCTCCTCATTGTTACAATACTTGATGTGCAACAACACTGTACTAACGACAGTCGTAAAACACAAATGTCTTATCAAAATCCAATGTGTGGAAAAGTTTTAAAGTTTAGCCCTTTCCTTTGTCACAAACTCATTTTAGGAAGAAAATAAGGCTTGATCATGGACCTTTTATGTAAAAAAAAAAAAAAAATTCATGTTTTCATGTTATACAGTCAATGCATAAACAAACAGAGTATAAACTCATTTTGTGTGGCAAAAACAAATCCTGTATAGAATAAAATAGATCCCAGAGACATGTGACTACCTGTTAGACCTCCTAATGACAAGCTGTTTTAAAACCCCCAAAATTAATAAAAATAATTAAAAATAATTTCAAATGGAATTTGGAGATCTTGGAGGGTAGTCAAAAGTACTGCAGAATCAGTCACTAATAAAGAGAATGTGAAACCTAATTAAATTTAGCTTAACATCTGGATTCTGTGACCTGAAGCAGTGGCAATGCATCATTTTGTACACTGGATTTAGCATGTAATCATTTCAAAATCGTGTTTAAAAGCCTAAACACTAGAAAAAAAATATACAGCATGGGAGTGAGAAAACAATACTTGAGCTGTTTGAGTGGATTAGCATTTGCTGTATATGTCTGTATGAATCTGGTGCTTCATCATCAGTCACTAACTTTTCTACCATCACTTCATAAAACCAGGCAATGAATAAGCAACAGAGTAGCCAGGGGAATCATGGGAACTTGTAAGACCAAACTAACTGTTAACTGGCCAGGATGAATTGTCTCTCGGCTGACTGGTGAATTGATTTCCAGTGTAAGTGATGGTTTTGAGCTGCCTGGTGTGCAGAGTGTCCAGCACAGACTGAGGGTGCACAGATAGCAGGGCCGCTCTGCCTCAGGTTTGAGGAAGACTAAATATTTCTGTGATCCGCTATGATGATCACACCCCTTTGGCTGGCAGATAAAATGTTTGATGGCCTAGGTGGAGGGTTTGTGATTAAAGATGGATGCATGGGGAAATGTAGGGCGCAGTGGTCGGAGCTACATGCACACACGGAAAAAGAGAATAAAACAGGTGTAGAGGGAGCATGACAAAATATGCTTCAAAGTGCATTGCAAATCTTTCCTGCTGTTTGATTTGAAGCGTTTTGTGATTTGTAACACTCTTTCATGTTCACAGCACATTTAGTATTATTTGTTAAACCTTTTTGGATCAGGTGGGAGTGAGGTGTGTGAGAACTGCATGCTGAGAATGGAGGGAGAAAACAGTTAACCTGGAGCACTTGCCCATGCTGACATGACACTAAAAACACCCAATTAACATTTGCAGCTAGCTGTGATTCAGCCACATGAGAGGGATCTCCATTTACATACTGAATCCGAATGCATGCAACAGGCTCCAGCAATACACCATCATGTTGTGTTTTGCAGAACTGGATGGGGGATTCTGTGGTCCTCAAACCCCACAGGAAGCTGAGTTATTTCATCATTAACTCACTGTGTTTTTCCTCACATCTAAAAAAAGTCAAGTTGCTTTTCTCAAGACACGTTCCCTCCTCATCCGAGGCAGAGTCAGTGACATTTGAGCTCCAGGGAGCAATAGTTATCCTGTTTGGATAATTGCATCTTTTACAAATGTGCTTTCAGGGCGGTCACAATTCATATCACACCACTAATCTATATTCTGTGACAATGTGGCTGAGGAGAAGCTACCAAGAGACCAGCCTGAATATGACTATTAATCTCACACAGGAAGAGTGATGATCTTTGTCTTTGTGTGCAGTCCATCATCACCCCGAACGAAAACCCTCAAACTCAGCAGGAAGATTCAAACCCACAGAACAAACAGCTGCAGAAAGATACTCATATCTGCTTCCAGTTTTAGAAGGACAGACTCAATCAAAGTTATCCAGGAAAGGTAACTTATTCTCCTTATTTGAATTAATACCGAAGTCATTCAGTCAGATGGGCTTGTTATTTAACAGTTAACTGGTGGTTTATGTAAGTCTAACTGCATTTTTAACGAGGTACTTAACGTGGCCAATAGATTTTTTTTCCAGAGCAGGTTAGCAAATGTTCAGCCAGAGGGATGGAAAGTGTGTGTGGGTTGGCTCTCACCGCTCAGTCTGTAGCCTTGAAACAGAGTAAAAAAGGTTTGATAGCGATGGAGAACTGCTGTAGCCTGATGGAAATGTCCTGTGGAACTGAACTAGGAATTGAATTTTAATACCAAATTAATACCAAATTCTGTAAATTTCTTTACGGCCAGAGCTGAAATGGTAGAAATCTGTCCTAGCTTACCGAAGTGCTCACAATCTAAGGAGGCAGTTATCAGGCATCCTGTGCGTAAAACGTGAAGCGATATCTGTAGGAGCTCTAAGTTGATGACAGTTACCTGACACTGGGTTCTCGGGGACCCACTTTGATCCCGGATGCAGAGAGTGAAACACTGTGCGCACCTCCTGGCAGTTTGGCACCTGTCCGCAGAGCAGGGAGAACAGCTGGAAGAGGAAGGCGCACAGAAAGAGCGCACCGCGAAATGATGGACCAGGCATGGCAGGCGAGCAGCTCGGGCAAATCGGAAAGAAAAGAGCAGCTGAGGTAAACTTTAACACATTCAAAGTTACAGGAGGATCCCGTGGTTGCGATGATGAGATGATGCTGCAGCCCCCGGCTCAGCTCGGATCAACATCCTTCCGCTCTTCCGCTCCTTTATTAGCCCCCCTCAGCACACCGCTCGCCCGCAAAGCTGCTCGGTTGAGCCTCTTGGTGAAGCTTCTTCGATGCTGATAACTTAAGAGTCCCTCTTCACTTGCGGCACTGACTCTCAGCTCGCTGCACAGATGAACTCGCCCCGGATACATGCGCGCTACCTCTCAAAAGCGCGCGCGCCACAGCGTCAACCTGCGCGTACATAGATTTTTCGTCTCGTGGCCAAAAGCTAGTATTGATGGGAGCTGATATACTGACTCCGTGCGGCTGCAGGAGCGGAGATACAAGGAGTGGATTAATGCGGTGCACGAGCTGTTGTCGTGTGAGATAAATGACGCTCGATGTTCTGCGATGCAATTAGGGCACGGTATCTGTACAATTTACATAACAGAGGTCCATAATGGGACAGAGTGGTTCTCCTATATCACAGTTAAAATGACACAGAGGCGTCGGATATGATCTGAAAATGAGGTTTTATAATTCAACCACATGAAAAGAGTGTACAAACAGCAAGAGGAACTCTGAGAAATCAGCACAAACTGAACAAAAGTGAACAATAACACTTTTTTATCTTTAATAATTACATAAATCTGTTTGAATACCAAAACTGCATAAAATTTCACACTGATTCTTCATCTTCGCATTTTGAGCGGACACTTTTGTTACTTCCACTCAGCTCTAAAGAGCCAATAAAATTGAAATGCTGCCACCTAGTGTTCAGTTTGTATACCAGACCCAGGGGACGCCAACATTTGTATCTCATCCTCCCTGCAGACTAGTCAAAGTTCATGAAGTCAGACATCTACGAGAACAATTTCTCTAATATTCTTCCACACAAATAACAACATAATTGATTTGTCGCTGCTCTCAACATCTGGCGGATTGCAGATGGATACTGTGCAATTTCTTTTCCTTCAGTCAAGTATTGAAATTGTGAAGTCATCCACCTGAAAACAGCTAGACAGAAATGTCAAAGAAACCTAATGTTCAGATGCCTTACATGGCTGCAACATGTGCCTGGTGTGAGTACATTTTTTGAGTTTCAAGTGTTCATCAAAAGCCTGGAACAACAGAAAATAAAACCAGTATTCTCTCCTTTGTTGCACGTCTGAGAAACAGAGAGCTTTGCATGGATTTGCACAGCAGAAATTGGCACAAGCTGAGAGCAAACCAACAAAACTCACTGTAAACCCAACAAAGATCCACCTTAGAGTGAAAAAAGGTTGATGAATGGTGGCCAGCAGTACCTGAAGTGCACAAACTGCAGTAGATCAGTGTGTACTACCTGCACTGTGAGCACTTTGGAGCTGCAAAGTCAACAACATGTTTAGTGCAAGAGTCAGAGAGTCATAAGTCACTACAGAGGGAGAGTTATCCCCACAGACACATTCATTTCTGAGACAGGCTGACAGAAATTTATTTACCTTTCTGTTAATGTGACACAAGATATTTGGATAATAACTCAAAAAACTAAACCATTAGTGTTCTAAAGGAAAGACACATGGCATTTCATCACAGACATTAAGTAGCTTTTGAGCCAATGTGGCAAAAAGTATTTTTGACCCTGAATAAGAACAAGCCCTCCAGCCAGAAGGAGCAACTAGGGCAGTAGATACTGAACCAATTCACTAACTACACTAGATGCACCTTAGCTGGGGGACCATTAGAGAGGCTGAGGATGTCAGAGGGGATTGATGTGTTGAAATACTTCCAACTCCTCCAGGAAAAACACTTCAAGGCTGCACCACCTGAAAAGGATAAAAGTCATTGATAGTTATAAATTAAGAAAATATTTAAACTGATCCATACCACAAGTCAAAATGGGGGAATAAATGAGTGACAGAATTACAAGCTGCAGCCATGTGACAGTGCGACAATCAGGGATGAATTCAAAGGTAGAACCAGCTAGATTTCCATTTACAAAATTTAAAAAAATAAATAAAAAGAGAGCATATTTTGCACAAATATCTTCAGATTGATGAAAGAGAGATGGGTTTTTCATCATGATGATCATGATGCCACAACATCAAGACTTCAATTCAATTCAATTCAGTTCAATTCAATTTATTCAGTTCAATTCAGTTCAATTCAGTTCAATTCAATTCAATTCAATTCAATTCAATTCAGTTCAATTCAATTCAGTTCAATTCAATGCAGTTCGATCACTTCATTTGTCCCCAAGAGGAGGAAAAAAGCACACATGAATCACAATGAAAAATTCACAAATAAAAACACACTTCAAACTTTACAGGATGGTGCAGCCAAACGATAGTGCAGTATACCAGAGCTAACAATGCTGAAAAATTTTCATTTTCTTAAAGTATAATCACCACGTAGAAATACTCCACCATAAGAAAAACTGATGCATTTACATTGTTGCTTAGGCTAAAGTACAGAAATGCCATCAATTTTAAAATATTAAAAGAAGAGAGAGGAGATCTTACCGATCAGAATTGCCTTTTACACGTTTAAGTATTTTATTGTATTATAAGTTTATTGTTTTCGGATAAATGTAGTGAAGTAAAAAGAAAGAAATAAGGAAATAAAGAAAGAAACAGAAAATCGTAGACTACTTCTGGTTACTTGAGTAAAAGCAGTCAACAGGTTTCACTGCCTGTCTATGCAAAACACACACGAGGTGGGTTTTTAACTTAGAGGCTCGAGCTTCAAAAAACGAGCACAAGAAGTCACAGATCTCAGAAAAATCTTATAAAATTTTATTTTTTAAAATTTTTCAACTATATATGCTACAATTTTAAACCGTAGACTTATTAGTGACTAATAATGCGTTTATAAATGCGCTGCGAGCGTCTGAGTGCAGCTTTAACAAAGTGGCGCCAACAGTCTTTTGATGTGACGATGCGCGTCAGCTCCCGTCAATTAATTAATGGATCTCACTGGCGATCACATCCGCGTTTATTCAATTACGTCATTAATACTAACAGTAGGCCGAGCAGCTGGTGGTCGGTGGGTGGTAGAATTTGTGACTCTTTGAGGATTATTAAAATAGATCCTGGATGAGCCCAACGTGCCAATACACCCAACAAAGACCCGTGCAAGCCAACTTCGAGCAAACAAATCGAGCTATTCTAAGTAATGCAGTACAAAATATATTACGGTCGACCATTCCTTTTGTCTATAAAGGCCTTAAATGCATTAAGATTGTTGCACAGGACGTGATAAACATGCGCCCTATTTTCCTTTGATGAGCAAGCAGCGATTAGGCGATAAAACCCATACCACAACTTTACAGATTGTTCAGACTTTTTCAAACAAAGACAAGCACTTCCTAAAAATGACCTAAATAACCACATGCATCTATGTGTAATGGGGTAAATAGGGAAAGTTGTAGAAAGCCTACCTTTGGTTTGTGTTCAGGTTTTTTGAATGAACTGCTCCCCATCATGCAGAAAAGTCCAGTATCGCTGCGTACCTTAGCCCGCAGATGTTGTCCCCTGTGCAGCCCTCTCTGCCACTCTCTATGCACACACAAAAAGTTCTGTCGTGCATGAAATTGCAAGAGCATCTTTTATGTTGTTTTTCTCTTTGTGGGGGTGGGGAGAGGGGCGCAGGCGACGCAATCCTGGTGTCCTTAAAATCCTCCTTGAAAACAGGGAATTCCTCGTGTTTTTTCGTTATCAAGATGTAGAGTTTTTCCCGATGGTGAAACCTTTGCAAACTTACCCCGCAAACTCAGAATTTGCGGAGTGGTCTGTGGAGAGTTTTATAAACCCATCTCGCTCATCCATTCAGCGCTGTGCTGGTCAAAGAAACCCAGGAGGCTTGTGACCTTTAACCCCTGTAAACCCTGCCCCCACAGTCTTCTGCTCCGTCTGCAAGAGCGCGTCCCTCCACAATCCCGCCTCATATGTAGACAAATATCACTCAATACCATCGTTTTTGCACCATCACAGTTTACTGAGATCCAAATCAAGAAAGATGAGAGAGGCAGAGCCTCTCCAGAGCATGGTGGCACTTCCTCCACTGTGGGAACAGGCTGCGGCATTGCCTTACTTGCCTCCTTCCCCGATTGAACTTTAACCTACTTTCCCATACTGTGTTTTTTTCTCTGCCTCTATAGGCTGGGATCGCTGGAGTTTAAAGGAAAGAAAATTGCAGCTGCCCACTTTGACTTAATTCTTTGACGCAGTACGTTTGATCTCATGTAGCCTGCCTGTGATAGAGGAAGAGGGTTAATTATGGTTGGTAACATTTTCAGCTTATTTGTAGAGAAGTAGGGTTAGTTCATGGGTGGAGGATCGCTTCGCTCTGTGAATTTAGCTGTAATATAGAAAAGCTCAGTCTGTTCGAGTCACAATGATGTTTTTTTTTATTTTTTTTGGGGGGGGGGGTTGGTTTTAGAGAGTTTGCAGGAATTATAATTGACATCCACACGTACAATGGACTGCCAACCCATTGAACAGGCCTCATGATGGATACCTCCTGGTAGGATGGAATGTGTCACAGTGTTTTAAACTGGGCAAACTACAGCTCCACACTCAGTTACTACTGGGAGGAGGGGTTATTTTTGGCAAAAGTCATTCACACCATTGGATAAATATATTGGACAAGATGTAAACACTAATTAACTTTTTCCAGAAGGATGTTTTGGAGATAATGTATGTAAAAGATGCAAATATGTCCCTCTCTCATTGTTTACATGGCAAATCACATTACATTAGAATCCTGATTATAGGTTGTTTATAATCAGGAGAAAAATAATGAGCAATGAGCAGTGTTTTTTTGCTATTTTCCCAACTGTGGGGTTATCTAACAACAGCAACAATCTTTTGTTTTCATTGTTCATGTATCTTCTGATAACAATCTATAATTTTTTTTAATATTTAAAACATTGGAAAAGCTGCGTAAAATGCCCACCATAACCTCTCTTCAAATAATTTTGACTAACTAACCCACAAGTATTTATCTAGTTGGCCTTAAATCTCCTTAAGTTGCCCTTAATCTCAGAGTATTTTGTCACCATCACTGTTTCCACAGGTCAAGAATTCTTAAAAGTGAAAAATTACAAGTATTTAAACCCATTAAAACAGCAAATACTCTGTGTAAGCATTATATGCTGATAATTACTTGAGGTATTCATACTACATTTACTGATTTGAATGAGTTGGGCATTGTTTCGGCCCTAACGGCTGCAACAAATCTAACAGGTATGTCAGCAAGCTATCAGTCAATTTAACAAAGCCACACAAAAATTAATTGCCAGTTTTATTTTCATGAATGCTTTCACACTTTTATCCTTTATAAAGTTATGTACATTTAATTTGCTCCCATGGGAAATAAAGAAAATATCCAGAGTGTGGAAAGAGAAGGGAAAATGAAAGGCAACAGAGTAAAAAAAAACAAAAAACAAAACAAAACAAAAAGCACAACAAATATCCAAACACAAAACTCTAAATCATTAAATATATAGTACTGATCTTAAGGAAATTGTGTTGATGTCTATATAATATTGCCAGTGATTTATCATCATATTTAGAGGTAGGGTTATAGGAAATTGTAGGAACATGAAATGTATGTTTGTACAACTAATATGAGGTGCCAATTGTTGTCAACAGCTCCCTCTAATGGGATGACTGTGTATAGCATGTCCTTACTAAAGTGCAGGTCATGACTGGACTCAAATCTCAAGAAGTTTGAGAGCACATTTAGGCACCAACTTTAAAATTATTTTAGACTATTTCTTTTAAAAAGCAATATCACTTTGTGATGCAACAGTTCAATAATATTGGACTGTATCATGAAGACCAGCCAGTTAAATAATTCGTAGGTTTAGCAAGCTTGTTTGTGCTCATGATCTGTTAATGAGGACTACCTTCTATGTGGGTTGAAATCCACGCATTAATATAGTTTCTGTAAATTGTGTTTCACAAAAAATAAACACAAATGAGTTGAAAAGCTGATCACCATCTGGGAAATTTTACGCTTCAAGTCAAGTTTTCTTTCATAAAGTGAGAACATGACAGTGCGCAGCATACAGGACTTCAATCAAATGTACCAAATTCACAGCAGATTTTCCACCTAATTTTATGGATGTGTTTAAGCCCCATGTTGACCTTGTGACTGTTGGGTGTAAGGAACCAAAAAAGATTTTTTCAAAAGCCAATTAACGACGACTGAAAAACTACTTTGAGTGTAGTCTACTGATCTCTATTAAAACATATTTACACTCACAGGATCACAGATGACATGTAGATGGTGAAAAGGCTACACTTTGCAAGATGTGGGTCTGAAAAATTAACTGGTGTTGCATTTGGGACTTGAAATGTACCCTTTTCTACATTGACTTTGGTTTTAAAAACAGATTAGGAGGTCTGGAATTTTACATAATCGTTACAATCAATTAAACGTCTATTAAATAAGGCAACACTTATCACAAGCACCACACTGCAATTCATTATGAATTAACATATGTGTGGCACCACCCAATGAAATAGTTCAGTTTAAAAATCTAGTTTTTCATTGTGAAAACCAGGTTGCAGTCCCTGTTCAAGTTTGAACATATATACCAAGTTTCGGCATGCATACAAATCACTGTTGTGCATTTTAACCTGTCAAATAAAATATCTTGCCTAGGAAAAGGACAGAAAAGGACAGACAACACAGCACTTGCAAACTCAAATCCCATGAGGTATATACCAGAAAACTGTGTGAACAAACAACATATTTCTTGAATTCCCTAATACGCCATTCCAGTGACAATGGCAAAAGTAAGGCAATTATTTCAATAGAAGTCATTTAAAGAAATACAACTAATCAGTGATGCATGTGAGGAACTCAGTGGATTCAGTGCTCATCATTCACAACAAACTCATTCTGGTTTAAACAGTGCATGTGGTTATTATCTGACAGGACGTGCTTTCTGATGCATCACAGGCATGTTACAGTGTGTTCAATTATTATTATTATTATTATATATACATCTTATTTGTATTATTATTATTATTATTATTATTATTATTATTATTATTATTATTATTATTATAGTGTGTTAAAATAACATTTTTTTTCATGCAGTTTAGATGATCCAGTTACTTTTTAGCAAAACATTCCAGTCAGTAAAACATCCTTTATCTGTAATTAAGAGTATTGGATGTTCAATTAGTCAAATAAAGATGTAATAAGGAAAATTATTCACAAGATGGAAATCCCTATGGAAAGTTAGGATGAAGTCTCTTTAACATGCCAACTATAATTAAATAACCCAACATGCCCTTATATGAGTGTTAAAAATTCACAGTGTAACATACTTATGAGGCATCATTATAGGCGACACCTTTGTGTAAACTGCAATATTATTTCTCATGTGATGCAGTGCGTACGCTGTAAAGGAGAAATGCCTCCGACGGCATACATCAAGTAGTATAAAACCTCATGAATTAATTGTTAGCTAAATCAGTGTTCAAATAAATCACGGCTCTCTGTGCTCAGTATGTAAGGGATGAAATGGAGTGCTCCTAGTGAGATCAATCGGTATATCCTGGCTGTCCATGTTAGCGGTAAATGGATGGCTGGTACCCTGCAGCATTATCTGATGCCTTGTTTCTATTTCAGTCATGTAAGCCTCACTGAGCGCAGCCTCAAAATCACAGCACAATTAATTGATTCCTCTATGGTTTTGATTTTCTCTTCCTGTGTCAGCTAATGCCCTGGCAAGAACAGCACTGCAGGATCATTTCTGACCTCTGTAACTCCACACATGCAACCAAAGGTCTAATGACTACACATTAATCACCAAAAACTACTATGTGCTGACCTGGCCGATGCCATCCTCATGTCACTCTGCCAAAGCAGTATTTCCAAAGATCATGTGAGTCCCTGTACAACACAACAGCTTACAATAAGGCAAAAAAAACCCAAAGCTATGCAATTAGTTAGACTAAACAATGTTCAGAGAAAAGGGTTACTGTATGTTTTAAATTGTTTACCATAAAGATACATTAGAAAAATAATATATTTACTTCTCAGCTTTTCAATCTAAAATAAGACATATTTTGGACAGACTTTCCAGAAAACCTCAGAGCTCATTTTGGCTGTGAATGCGTTGATGTTTCTGTCCGTCTAAGGTCTCTGCCAGCAACAAAGTATGTGGAAAAGTAACAGTTTAAAAGGTCCAACAATAGCAGAACAGACTAAATGCATTTCATTATCACTAAATGAGAAGTACTATAGTTTAAATAACAGTTCTTGGCCCACTCAGGTTGCTGGATGGAAATCATCTCCACATCCACACTAAAACAAAAAAACAACAACAAAAAAAAAAACAGAAAGTAAAGGAAATAATATTTACATTTTTCCTATATTTTGGAGTTAATATTAACTTTAATGAAGCATGTCTTTTAGACTATTTCTTAGCCCCCCTGTAGCTTCAGCCACCACCTATACATCTACCACCTGATGAAGCAGTCATCCCTGCTGCCTTAAGCTTCCTCTGGTGCTGTGGGCCTCTTCAGGTCCCGGATCTGCTTAATCAGATAGTTCTTCTCGTCACAGAACTGCTCATCCTCTGATCTGTCGGTCTGGAAGTTGCTTAGGAAATCCACAAGTTTGGTCTGGTTCTTCAGCAGGATGTCCAGCACAGGCTGAGTCTTATTAGGGTTTGCAACAAACACCTTTTGTAATGAGAGAAAGATTAACTGACAATTTGAAAAAAAATAATAGAAATAACAGACGGCTACTTCAGTCAAAACTTTTTCTAAAAACACCAGTTTTGGATATGTGACCAACTAATATCAGCAGAATTTTGCATATAATTTTCAAAAAAAATTATAGGATTTCACAGTTTTTCCAGCATAATAAAACTGTATATTTTTGTACTAATGGTTCATGTTCAAAAAGCACACCTTGAAGACATGAAACGCTTCGAACTGGATGTTTCGGCTGTTGTCTCTTAGCATGTTCATCATCAGCTTCAAATTCTCTGCCCTACTGATGTATTTTGTCATGACAGTGAAGTTGTGTCTATCCAGGAGAAGTTCCCCAAGAAGCTGTAAAAAAAAAAAGGGACAGATTAGAGATAAGACCTTGTTAAATTCAATGCACAATAAATTTTAGTAACTGTTCATGTCAATTACACCAGAGTAAGGCTTTTACCTTCAAAGACTGTCGTTTGGTAACGTAGTTGTCAGAATGCAGGAGCTTCTCATATTCTGTAAACACCTGATAGACATGTTAAAAGTATTTTAGGCACAGCATAAGCATTCTTTTGATTTAAGATTAAAACCCATACTTGAAGACTCACCTTGTCATAGTTGTTTTCCAGGAAATCTGCACACATAATCTTGTGTCTTGTGAGAAGATCCTGTGAGTAAACAGAAGACTCAAAGATGTAAGATAAGAACTTTTAGTATTAAGCTGCTGGAAAGAGAAAGAAAATGTGGCAGCATACCTTGAATGAGGCAAAGGCATCTGAGGCGATGTCAAAAGTTGAGAGCTCCACATAACGGAAGAAGCAGTAGAAGTCTTCAGAGAAGAGCACTGTCCGTGCCAAAGGCTCATGACGCAGGCACTCTCTCAGCATCATTCCACAGTTGAGAGCCACTTCTGCACTCTCATATCTGTACAGGTTAATACACGTCGGACCCAGGTCAAGTCATTTATAGAGAGTTATACAACAAACACTGTGGATATAACACATTAGAAGTGTTTTAACACTGCCCTATTTCTGTAGTGAAGTATTTTTGCTGTCTGAAGATAGCTGGCCAAATAGAGAAGATTGGCCTTGCAGCTCCAAGGGGATTTATTAACATTAGAATAGCGTATCACATCAACATTAAACGTCAGGTTTACATGTCTATCTCTGAGAATCAAACTCAATGATTCTCATTATTAGAGGTCATGTCTAATAATGAGGACCATTTCTTATTATTGGTCATGACATTTCAGGAGAAAGTGGAAAAATCCATTCCAGAAGATTGCACTGGGTCTGTTTAGAGCAGCCTCAATCAACCATATTGCAGTGCAGCCATGAGACAGGCTGTTCTCTGAGTAGGCAGGATGACTCAGTTTTTTAGAGCTGTAAAATCAGCTCTACTATCACTCTCTTCATCAACATGTAAAACCCACAGGTGAATGCAACAAGTTCACGCTCGTTTGACTGGGAGTTGTTGAAACACATACTGAGTAATGTACAAAGTCACAAGGCATGTTGAGGTAAGGTGATTTCACCAATAAAGTTTTAAAAAGTGACTTAGGCTAAATAATTTGGTTACAGTTTAGGAGTATGTAAGTATAGACTTGCCTTTATATACCTGCATTTATAAAGCACGCACACCAAATATGTATTAAATACTAAATTCCTGTAACTTAAAAAAGATGAACTTACCCTTTCAGAAGCATGAAGAGAATCTGTGGGTGTGTAGAGATGTATTCTACCGTGGGTGTACGGGTGCCAATCTGACGTCTCACTATATTGCTGAACAAATGAACCACATCCTTCTTCCCCTGTAAAAACACACAAAAAAGGCATTCAGACGGATGACTGGCTGACTGGGTTATGAAAGTATGTGACATTTTAGCTTTGGCCACAGATGGTCTACACACTGCCACTGACAATTTGCTCTCTGCATAGTGATCAATACTTTTCACACACATAACTTAATTGCAAAAGTTAGTACATTTTTCCCACCTCAAAATCAATCCTCTGCAAGTTTGCAATGAGAGCAATGAGGAGGTTGGTGTTGTACAGTTCCTGTGCAAGCTGAGCCACTGCCTCGGTCTGAGGCTCCTTGTCACCTGTCCCACTAAGTATCTCCTTCAGTGAGGCCAGATTTTTGGACGCCTCCTCTGCTACCTTAATTGTGGAAAAACAGTTTGATTACTATCATCAGTTTTTATTAAGGGTAAGAAACACATCTCAAATATATGACAGTCAGAGGAAAAATCATTACTGACCTTTTCACACTTTTTGCTGTCTCCAGCATCCAGCTTTTCCATGTATGCCACATTCTCCTTCAAACTTCTCACTATTTCTGCCGGACTCTTCTGAGATTTCCCAAAAGGAAAAGGCATGACTGAAGACTGGTAATCCAAGCCCAAGTTTCTGATGAAATAAAACACGGTTTCGAATATCTGTGCGATGCAATTAAAGCAATTCAACTTCCTGCACTTCTTTGCATCAGGAAATGGCTGCAAGGCTCCCACCTGAAGAGACCAAGGTTACTGCTAAGATAGTTATACAGACGACATTCAAAAGTAGTCTATTGAGTTACAGTTTAAAAGGCCATAACAGCACGAACAGCTAACTAATGTTGCTAACGTTACATTAACCTAAATAGTTTTCAAAGACATTGCGGGTACACTGGAAATAATTTAGCACTTTTGCGATGTGTTGGCACTCAACTGTAAGTTTTTCCAAGTCACGTCTAGCTCCGCAAATGACACGATAACTTATAAAGTGCATCAAGGATAAAACGGTGAATAAGATGTTAAAAACGTCAACATTACAGTAATATTCATCAGCAAAGTTGAGCTAGCTTGTGACCTAGTTAGCTCTAAGTTAACAAGTGAACTAGCGTCAGTACGTGGACATCTAGTACCGTGGAAAATATCAAACACACACAACACACTGCTGAAATATTAAGTTCAGGCTGTCAAGACTCACCGACTGAACTCTAGTTTTGAAGCTGAAGGAGGCTCGGTGGCTAAAGGTTAGCTAGCAGGCTAGCAAGTTGTCTCCACTTTCTTTTTTCCACTGTAAGGCTACTTTGAAACGTCTGTAACGTTATCTAAGCTCTGTGGCCGGAGCTATCTAAAGTGTACTAATTGTACCTACAAGTTGCTGAAACGGACGACCTTCATAGCTGTGATATTTCATGTAAATCTCTCTACTCGTGACCGTATGTCACCTAACTTGCTAGCTGCCTAGTTGTGCAGAGAGAGTTGCTGGGCTAGCCTGTCTGACAACTTCATTTCCCTGTTCTCTGCTGTTAAAACTCCCGTCCTCTCTTCATCCCGGGGACACTGGGCGGTTATGTTTTGCTTTACAAAATGACTGCCACTACTTTTAGCCAATCACTTTGACGGAGGCGAAACTGTGAAAACGCCCTCTCCTCTGTAGATACGCATGTTTCATGGCTAGCATCTTTCGTGTGGGTGGACAGATTACAGACTGCATGAGAAGACCCCTCTGCCGGCTTGCCCTGTAAATATAATCAAGTGCACCTAAATTCTTGAGAAATGATAAGGGAACGAATTTACTCGGAAATATTTACGCATTGAAACCTGATTTAAACAGCCAGTTTTATCTCATGTGTGCTGAATTTTTTATTGCTACTTATGTATTCATCAGTTTTCAAAAAAAAGAAAATTAATTCATTGCAAAGTAAAATAATTTGTAAAGCACAGGAGAGTACCTGCACTTTTACTGTAATTTGTGTCAGTCTTCATTTTCTTAATCAAATCTTTAAAGGCAGCCATGCACATTTTAAATTTTAATATTTATATTTGCATATCTTAAACTCTGATCTTTAATGAGGGTAAAAAAAGAGAAATATTTCTATAGATAGATAGATAGATAGATAGATAGATAGATAGATAGATAGATAGATAGATAGATAGATAGATTACAGAACATGCTTCGTAGCATAGGAATTATATATGATTATAGATCCACCATCATGCTCACAGCAACAGCAGATGACAGACACTGTGGGTTGAAATGACCATTCATCATCATCTAAACATACAGTAAAACCAATCCAGATGTTGAAAAAATGTGAAAAGCAACAGAGGGCTTGTGCTTATAATATCACATCATGCATCTGTCTGTGTTGTCATTTAAAAGGTCTCTGAGTTGCAGTTTTGCTAATGAATGCCATTGTGTTTTTTGGAGATAATTTTATGAGTGTGATTAAATCTGTATTAGATTGTGGTGCTTTGTGTTTTCAGCATCTGTGGCCCAGGAAGTTCTACACACATAAATATCCTGTCTTGACTGTTCTTTCTCCCCAAAATCAGACTTACTGGTCAACTCAACAGCCTATTATAGCCCTCTCTGAAGGATAATATGTCCTCCAGCTCTAACAGTAAAGCTTAGACCTGGTTATAGTAGATTCTGGAGGTTATTGTTGACTTGCTTGATAAAGGCAGTATTGTGCTATACTCTTCCTACATCTATCCAAGGCCATTGATACCATGAATGATAACACTGTTGAGATGATTTTCATTAGTTTACATCAATGTTCTTACAGCTGAGTTAAATAATATTTTCTTGACAAGAAAATGCAAAATTGCTGATAAGGTGTTCCACATGATTATTCATATAAGTCCTCTAGTAATTTCTTTAAATGCAAACTACCCAAATAAAATAATATTTACTCTCAGACTTACAACTGTACTGGTTGTTTTTATATTGTCACTTGAGTCAACCCATGGGCAGTTTTTCTCTGTGAACATGCACCTCATTAGTACAATAAAAAATAAAATAATGAAAGCCTCAAGATTTGGTATTAACTAATATGAATCATCAATAGTGGATACTGTAGGCTTACTCAAGTGGGCCAGCTGTGTTATTACAACTGTAACAGATTTGCAAACTTAATAGCAAATCTTCAATCGAAAAAAATACTCAAAATCTACAAGCCACAAACCGAACCTCTGGCTGACTTGGCCTCTGAGGAGCTCTCTACTATTCAGTTTTGTGACAAATTGAATTGAAATAGTTTGCTTCAGCTCTTATTTCCATTAAAATCGTACATAACACTATTATTTGTTAAACTTATCTTAAATCTTACTGAGGGATATTGGGGATTTCGGGATATTAACACTTCAAATTTAATTTTCAAGACAAAATGTTTGTGAAGTACTGTCGTTTCCTACGTATCCTGACCTCCCATGCCTTTTCACCTTTGAATCGTTGCAGTATTACGACTACCTACACGACTTTTATTTTGAAAGCCAGACCAGGAAGTGAAGCTATCTCAAACACAGTAGCTAGCTTGATGCTAGTGAGAAAAGCTCACGATTACTTCTGAAGGACGGAAAGAAACACAGTCACTGCTCGGAACACTTTTCCATCTTTTGAACCGTCTAAGCGCTTTAAGATTATAGTAGCAGGTAAGATTTGAGCTATGTTTTAGCGACGGGATGTTAGCCTTGGTGTTTTATGGCCTATTGTCGTTTCAGGCCGTATTGCTGGCGTACAAGCTGAGCTGCTCTCTTTTCACAGAGATAGATCACGTATGGCGCTCTTTACTTCGAAACGGTTTGCGAAGACCCGCGCCTGTCATGATAATTTCCCACATTTAAAGGGAAATATTCGCAGTTATTCGAGTTCCAGCATAAACATAATGTCGAAGTGTCATATTTTCCAACCATCGACCTTTATTTTCCTTCATGAAAAGGCCTTGGGAGAGATTTCGGGGCGTTGAGATGTTCATAGTGAAAAATGTTTTCAGTTACAGCTAGTTTAGTGGAGAAAGAGACACACACCCCCTTTAATTCAAAACTTTGTAAGAGAATTTTGAGTCACTTTTTATGTTTCACTCGTTCTCGACACAAATCGGCCACAACCTCGTCATGTAGTACAGGATTGCTATGTGAGAGCATTTAAGTGAGGAGAACAGGTTGAAATAAAGGGTATTTGGTGTTATTTACAGGGACAGTATTGTGTGTTTGCACGCTGGCTCCGCTGCCGTGGCCGCCGCAGTGAAATCCTGGCCCTGCTATCATGGCTGTAATGGCTCTATCAAGGCGTCGCAGCACACTGCTATTGTGATTTTAAAAACACCCACTTTCGTTTGTGGACTCTAAAGGACTAAAAAGATCTTTTTAATCCATGCATTTACTCTATCTGTGGCGCCTCTAGTGCATTACAGACAGCATCAAACAGACCATCTCTGCAAATGACAGTACACATTTGGAGGTTTTGTTTGCTTCTCTACTTAAAAGAATACAGTGATGGGTTTGCAATCAGTCTTGATGATTTTTAGGAAGTATTAATTAATACACATCTAAAATGTTGAACTAAACATGCAGCTGAAATAATATAATAATAATAATACTGATATAGTAATATATTGATTCTCATGATTCTGTTAATGTGTTCATCTAAACTGCTAATCATAACAGGCAAAATAATCTAAAACAGAAAAAAAAAATCCGCTAAATAGTTTGTTTTAGAGATTAAGATGGCAGCAAGTAGGGGCAGACAAGCTGCAGTAGACAGAAAACTGGAGCAGACTGTGTATGGAAAATGGGAAACATGTTGCAACATTTGCACAGTAACTAGCCATTTGGGGTGTCTGTAATTAAAAGTGGCCCCTGTGTGTGAGAAAACTGCGTTGCATCTGATCCTGTTTAGTCTAATTTAGATCCGGGATGACCGGTGGATATCTTTAATAGACAGTCAATGTTGTGGCCAATTTTATCTGCAAATGCCATGATGAAACATTTACAAAATAACCAGTATCTCACAAAACATTGGCATTGGTCAGCAGTTAAAGTATCTATGTTTTTTTTGGGTTCTTGTGCTCATACTACATATAATCAGAAACTCTCCATAGCTCACTCAGCTAAAAACCGACAAAATGTCCTGTAGAGGCCGGTGTGATGAGGACACAGGGCTTTTCTTCTGTGACTTTTATGGCTCTACTCTGAAGTTAGTTGCAGTAGTATTTGAGTCAAAGTTTGGTTTCCAGCTGTTTCTGGGAAAGAGTTTCAAATGGCTCCTTTTCAAAGGGTTTTATTCATTATTTCACAACAGCCACATTAAGTTGGTGAAGGAAGTTGATTTCCAGAACACAGTTTGCTCTTTACAAACTGAATCCATGAGGGATGTTTGGCAACGCTTGCTACGCAGATTTACAAATGTATGTCCCTTGTTATCAACATATTAATAGCTGAGAAAATCAAAACTCTGTAGTCATATTACATTACTGCAAGTTTGTTGGGCCATCAGTGACATCAGTCATTTTTTTTTAAACTACATTGGCAAGAAGTGTGGGCATCCCCTACATACAGTATGCATTTGAAAGCAGGATCCTGTTAAGATCAAATACAGGCTGTTTGGGACAGATGTATGACAAATGCATCCGCATGAAAGCTGTTCTAATGATACTGCAGAGGACACAACAGGGCAGTGCTTCTTAATAACTGACTGCATCTAAAGGCATCTATAAATAAGTTACAAGTAAAGTTATCTTTTCATAACATATTTAGTGATGTTTTTTACATTTTATGTTTTTTATCAGAACATTTGGCAAAGACTGAAGCCATTAGTCATGTCAGGACAGAGGAAAGGAGCTGCAGCGCGACTGCCCAAATGTGCCTTCTGCAGAACCAACCGGGACAAGGAGTGTGGGCAGCTGCTAGTGTCCGACAGCCAGAAGGTGGCAGCCCACCATAAGTGCATGGTGAGAAGAGCACGTTTTTCTCAAACCGTTTAGCCTGTGATCCTCAAGAAAGAGCCATGCTTGTTTGCAATCCACACATGCACATAGGCTTGCACATATTTAACAACACCCCTCCAAAAATGGTAGATTTTATGTTTAATATTGTTTTATTTGTTTATAAGTGGAAACATAGAAAACATCTACATATCATAAAGCAAATTAAGGAAACATATTAAAACAGACTTAAAAAAGAGATTTTCTCTCCCCGACATTATCCTGAAAGGCTTTACTTTGTCCTTTGTCACTTGGGTGAAGAAAATGCTACTCACCTCCTTTCATAAAGTAATGTCAAAATTTATAAATGCCATGATTTTTCAATCAATATATATCACTGTGAAACTGGCTTGGCTGCTTTTGAAACACCTGATATCCATGCTTACCCTCTCAGTAGTGTGGAAAGTGGTGCTTTACTAGTAGTCAGGGAAAATTAAAATGCAGATATTATAAATATTATCATCATTATATTGAAAGACTCAAGCTAATTTATACTCTTTATAAATGTTCTCTGCAGCTCTTCTCCTCTGCCTTGGTCACATCTCACTCAGACAGTGAAAACATAGGAGGATTTTCAATTGAGGATGTGAAAAAGGAGATCAAAAGGGGAAACAAATTGGTAAGTACCTACGTTTCCTCTCAATGCAGCATTAACAACTGAGGAGTGGAGAGGGAGTGTTATAAGTAGCAGTGGGCAATTATCAAACATGTGGTTTTGCAATGCTTTGTCATGTGGGTTTTTTGGACTATTTTGCAAGTCACCAAAAGAAAACAACTAAACAAGTGTTTCCTTTTAAAAATATGTATCCTGTCATACAGAATGCCTTTTTCAAATGCCTTTGTTAGTTATTTGTCTTGGCCTTGTAGCTTCTGGCTGCATGGTTGTAGCTTATGCACTCCTGTGGAATCCACTCTCTGTTCAACTGTGCGCATGCTGTTTCAGATGCTTTTTTCATGGTTATAAAGGTTTGTCATGTTTCCGTCTGATGTGCAAACCTTATCTTTGCCATCTTTGCAAAAAAAAAAAAACTTGTTCACACTGTGATGGCTATGATAATCTAAATCAGTTTCAAATTGCTGATGTTGAATTCTTTTAATTGGCCAACTTGTGTTGTCGTCCATATTGTTGTTACTAAATAAAAAAGTGGAAGGAGAAGAAATCAAAGGCAACTCCAAAAGTTTGCTATAATTAGTTTTATTTATTGGTGTGTTGGCAAACAGTGTGATTGAAGATTTGGCTGAGAACACATCTGGATGTATGTATGAGCCATAGAGCCGCATCTGACAGAAAGTGCACTGTATCATGATGCTAACCATCCATCTCTCTGCAAAAGAATATCTTGGAGAAATTTCATTGTTTGCAATCTTTTGTCAACTTGTGGTTGAGTCTTAGGAATAGTGATGTATTCTTGTGATACACAGCCACATACTGTCTTATGGATTAAACAGGTTGTGGCTCTTTTCTCATTCTGACAAACCATTTCATAAAAGCATGGGCTCTCCAATAGACGTTCCGACTGCTCTAACACCAGCACTGTGTATGTGTACGACAGACACTTAATAGTAGCTCTGAGAATATGCTGTACTTGAATGGTTCTATTTTTTTCACTTCATGTATGTAAATTTTGAGCAAGATACTAAAATTACAATTTAATATAGTTGCATAGTAGTGGCATATCTTGTGTAATTTGCAAAACATGTATTTTGCTGTGAATTCATGTTAGTTTCCCACATTAGATCTTCAGTAACCTTTTCATAGTTGTTTTAGCCCAAGCTAATGCCATGTTTTAGACATTAGCCATATATTTACAAGTATAGTGGTACACAGCACTCTATTCAATATGTTGCAGTTTATATTTATATTTATATTCATTTATTCTTACTAGGATTCACTTTGACCCACATATACATGTTTTTTTTTAATTTGAGAAATATATTTTTAAGATTAGTCTTAGATGCTTAGAAGTAATAAATAATCATAAAACAGGGTGTGGTGTCTTTGCATAAATTTAAAAATGCTTCTACATCTACATATAGCTATATACAGCATATCTCTGTATAATCTTGTTGTATGTCATCTTCCTTGCATATTTTTTTTTCTCCTGCAAAAATCTAATTTTCCCCACAGGAATGATCCTTTCATAACATTTGCATATGGCCTTTCAGATGGTTGCGTCTGTCAGGCTGCTGTGATCTTTGGAGCGGAATTAAAATTTAGACCCACAACGTAAAATCACATTTCACGTTTTTAATTGCCAAGTCACATTACTAGTTGTCAGTTGTTTTGAATGATCTGGAACGGCATGTGCATGTTTTCCTTAAAGATGTAGGTCTTTTTGTTTTCCCTGTTAGATGTGTTCCTCATGTCACCGACCGGGTGCCACTATTGGTTGTGATGTGAAGACATGCCGGAGGACGTATCACTATTATTGTGCTGTGAAGGACAAAGCCCAGATCAAAGAGAATCCCTCACAAGGGATTTATCTGTAAGTCACTTTCTTTTGCACATAGACAGAGACTCTTCCACACATCAGTCTGCAACAAATACAGGCATTTTTCTTACATATTAAATGTCATTAAAATATATTGCTGTCACTTTCCAACATAGTGTTTACTGTCGCAAACACCGGGATGCTTCTCAGGATGGCATTCAAGGTAAAGTTAGCTTAAAAAATATTATACACAACAAGGATACATACTAATATTCTCAAGGTGATGATAGTCTATGTCATTTTGAATTGTGTTTTGATGATATATTCTAATATTTAGATGAAGAAGGAGGTGTGCCCAATGATTCAGACTCATCGCCTCCACAAAATAGGGGCAGAGGAAGGTTCGAAAAGGGGAGAGCCAAGGTTGGATCTCGAGGCCAATCTGAAGACTCCCGCTCCACCTCCTCACAGGCTGCAGATGAGGAGAGCTCCTCCCATGTAAGGCCACACGCCTGTTTATGAATGCAGTGTGTGAAATTTACTTAAACAGTCTATTTGCTGCATGTGGGCTCCTTTTTTGAGTGCTATTCCGTGTGTTTCCAGCGGGACAGGTCACCTCTCCGGGCCAGCCCAGGAGACGGCGGCCAGCGCTGTGGCTTTTGTCACGCTGGTGATGAAGAGAATGAAACAAGGGGCATGCTACATACCGATAACTCCAAAAAAGTGGCTGCACACTACAAGTGCATGGTGAGATTGCTTGTGTGTGTGTGTGTGTTTCTCTCTGCCTGTCTGTGAATGAACATTTTACACTCTCTTTGTGTATGCAAAGTACTACAATTTGCATCTGTATCTAATCCACAATCCCCTACAGCTTTTCTCATCGGGAACGGTGCAGCTGACCACCACATCACGGGCTGAATTTGGAAACTTTGATGTGAAAACAGTCATCCAAGAAATCAAAAGGGGGAAGAGAATGGTGGGACGATTGTCTGACATTAGAATAGAAATTTAGAAACTATTTACAATTTCTGACTTAAAAATCGTTTCTGTTGCTTTTTCAGAAATGTACACTGTGCACTCAGTTGGGTGCTACCATTGGGTGTGAAATCAAGGCATGTGTTAAGACCTACCACTATCACTGCGGCCTACAGGACAAAGCCAAGTACATTGAAAACATGGCACGTGGCATCTACAAGTGAGCTCAGCTTCTACAAATTAAAACATTTGCAGTTTAAAATAAAGTGCTTTCACTTCACAACCAGCTTTAGACACCATCATTTATTGTGTAGTTGTATTATTAATTTTAACATTGAGATATTTTATATGTATATTTACAGTAATTGTTGTTACACATCATTAGCAATTTTAATGGTATGCTTTTACAAGAAAATTGCAAATATCCCCTGATAATCATTGTTGTAAAGCTCTTCTTGATTGAGATCATTTAAAAAAAATAAATATGATAGATGTTTAATTTGTACACCTGAAGAAAACCAAAGACATGATCTTCGAGGCATAATCATGAGGCTAATTCAGAATCAAAGGCTTTTGTCAGAATAATCATCAATATTGTTTGTTTTCTCATAATATCCCTTTTTGTTAAATGCCACTAAGCATGAAAGAGAAAAAGGGGGAAAAAGAGTAGTCCAAAACATGATGCATTTCCTTTCTCAAAAAAACACTGCAAAGCCAGTTTTTTAACACTGCAAATTTTGCAGTATTAATGTCCATGTTAACTGACTTCAGTTCCTCTTTTAATTACCTTTAGTGGGTCTATACTTCTTTGTTCATTACTGCTGCCAGCGGTCGATCAGTGAAGTAACATCCTTGTATATCTTTTTATGTGACAGAAGGAAAATTAGGAGGTAGAACTAAAAAAAATGCTTAAAAACTCCAGCAGGTACTTTTACGTTTAAATCTTTAAACCTTTAAACCTTGACTTAACCACATTGCACCTTCACAGTGATCACTTGTTTGCATTAGAGCTGTGCAGAAACAAACTCCAAATGGTTTTGTTTCAACTATATTGTGTTATTTATTTTGTGCATGTGCTTTGTTATTTAAGATTATACTGTAAGAACCACAGTGGCAATGAGGAGAGGGATGAGGAAGATGAAGAACGGGAGAATCGCAGTAGAGAGAGGGCAGCAATCGACCATGGAAGAACATTGTCAACACAAGTGAATGGCAACTAGGTACATTTATAGTGTTAATAATCATTGCATTCAAAAACTATTGTTCAAATAAATGTACACGTTTAACGTTAAAACTGAAGTTTTGGTGTTTCACTTTAGCAGCTGTAAAATGGAGTTTAAAATGTTATTGTATTGATGATGTTTTTTCAGGTGGGCCTGATGGATGTGACGTGGGGTAAAAACAGAAGAACTCAAAGTCGAGGGAGCGATATTTTTTATACAAAAACTTAGCGTACTCACAAGTCGTGGTCTACGAGCTCCCACGAGTCCTTCACACAGTTTCTTCCAGTAAAACGGACACGATGTCCTGATGTGCACCAGACGTCTTCTTCATGAGGCTCTGTTTTGAGATGGATAGATGAGCTTTTCACAGACTGGTTGCGCTCTGCAGGAGCACTGGACTGCTGCAGGATTATGAAAAGCTCAGCTCTGGGCTCACTTTCAATTACATGTATCATTGCGGTGAACACAAGCTGATGGACTGATCTTCTGATTGTCACTCACTGCCCCTGATCCCCACAGAGTAGATGATCCACCCTTGCTTAAGTCGATTCGTTCTTCTCTCCATTAGCTTCTAAAAGACTCACTTTTAAGAAGGGTCACTTTGTTACTAGTCTCTCTATCAAGTTGTGCAGTTTGATTACTTTGTTTCTGTAATCATGTCTTAAGAATACTCTTTTGGTGTTAGCCTTTCTTTCTTGATATGTAATATTTTGCTACTGTATTATCATCATGAGTAATTTTGAATATCTGGATTTCAAACAGTCAAGATTACAAGTTTTGCCAGCATGCACTTGGATTTTTCCACTGTTAAAGGTGGAATTTTTTTATTTAGCTGCTAAAGGGCAAAGTAGAGCTCTTTAGAAGAGTTGGCTTGACTTTGTTTGATGTACTGTTACTTGTATCTCTACAAATGTATCCATTGATGATTGGAAATAGAAAAGATTTTATTTTACACATTTAATGAGTGAATTGAGTCATTGAGTTTGTTTGAATGTGTGTCTGCACAATGCTCAAAACACAAAGCAGTATTTATGGCTGGGTATAGGTTGTCAAAACAAGGTTTCTGGAGAGGTTTTGAGGAGTAGGGATTGTTGTCAGACTGGACGGACTATGCAGTTATGCAAGATCACAGTTCAAGCTCTCCATCCCCAGTAGGCCCAACATGCTCCCATCTAAAGCATTGATTCTGCCCCTAAAGAACTTTCTATGGATACAGTAGTATGTTATTTTAAGCTCAAATGTATCCTTACAAAATGCAAATTTGTGCATTCAATTTATTTAAATCTATAAAATGATTGGAGGTCACCTAAACAAGTCAACATTAGGTACACGTACAGTACCTAGTATTTGTAGTAAAGCCTTGATGTAGAATACTTTGATGGAAAAGATGTTGATAACAGTTGAGTCTTAGTATTGATTTAGTTCATACCATAAAAGAGGTCTCCAGTGTACCCTGGCCTTACCATTGTAATGCCATGTCTTTATATTTAATTGAAAAAAAAACCAAAAAAAACATGCAGTCTTTTTTACAGTATTGTACAGCTCATTCTTACGGCGTCTCAAGAACATACGACATAGCAACTATACAACTAAATGAATTGTATATACTTTTTTGTGCTAATGGGCAATTACACCATATGTGCATGGAGGAACATCAGAGAAATTGCTACTTTTAGAGTGTTGCTGCTATAGAAAACAAAGTAAAAGCTAAATTTCACAGATACGTATTTAGAATTAACAAACAAATTCCGTTCTTATTGTATTTTCAAAGATTTAAATGCTGACTTTTGTTTTGATGTTCTGCAAT
Source organism: Ctenochaetus hawaiiensis (assembly GCA_029783645.1). Taxonomy (NCBI): domain Eukaryota; kingdom Metazoa; phylum Chordata; class Actinopteri; order Acanthuriformes; family Acanthuridae; genus Ctenochaetus; species Ctenochaetus hawaiiensis. Next base: position 5,484,439 of record JAPZDY010000026.1, read on the forward strand.
GGTGAGTAGTCCATGTGTTTCCTGTCTGCCTTGCATTGTGGGACAAGTGCATGACCCCAAACTCAAAAATCCTGCAAATCCTAGAGCACATACAAAAATAATAAAATAAGTGTATAGTATGAAACTGACTGTGACATAGCCAAAGACTGATAAGTCTCACTGTCTATGCAGCCAGTAAACAGCCATAGTGTCATAGAGAGTTGCACTGGGGAGTTTGGTTCACAGCATCAGTTTCACAGTTAAGAAACCTCTTAACTTGTCTTTTAAATGTTGTTAGGGCCACTGGAACTAGTTGCAAATTCAGTGTTGGTGGACAGACTTTAAAAAGTATCACTAATCTCACAATGTCCAGTTTAAAGAAACGCATTTGTTTCTGCCTCTGTCATGACTTACATTTTTTGAAACCACTGACACAGTCCCATTATATCCTCTAATTAAAAGACTGGTTATCAGTGAATAACATTATCACCAAAGAGAAATTATCAAAATTATGTTTTTTATTTATATATTAAATAAATTACCTTCCTATAGATCTTACAAATATTGTATCGATATGAATATTAAGATAGCTCTTTTTGGTATTCATTAGATTAACTTAAAAATTTGATTTTAATATACTGAATCTTCGCTGGAATCTGCAACCTAACATGCTGTGAATCCCCTTAAGTTAATGAAACACCCAAAACTCAAGACATTGTCAAACTGTCCTCAACATTACCTACAGCCCTGCTCACGGGTCATAAAGGTTATATCCATTTTTATTGAGTAAAGAATTGCCAATGAATAATTAACATGCTCTCCCGCGTGGTACTCATCTTGTCCTAAAAAAAAAAAGAGCAGTAGGTTACTTCAGCTGTCCAAGGTCAGGGTCAGTGAGCGTGGACTTCACTTTAGATGTCAGACTTATTACTGCTCCTAAACAATACCAAGACAAAGGGTTAAGACATTAATGAGGAACGTCTTCTTAGAATCTTTGTTGCTAAGTTTCACTACTTTGTCGTTAGCATGTTTGCAGCTAACCTCTCATACCCCCCCAACCCCACACAAAAGGGGCGGGGTGAACTCTTTCTGCTCGTTTGATTTGCCCGCCCGCGCTCTTGCGTCATCATATACACAGCAGCAGAGCTTCAGTGGAGCAGCTGCCCGGAAAAAGACAGGAGCCTCTTATAGCAAACGAGCTAACCTTCCCCATGTGTGTGCTGTCACAAGGGTGAAAAGTCCGAGAAAAAAATCTGTCTTCTTTGTCTGAAGACCACGGTAGACTACGTCAAACTGACCGGAAGGGACTTACACGGACATGGCGACATCCAGCCCCTGTGTTGTGGTAAGTAACCCCCCCCCCCCCAGCCGGAATGAAATTAGAGGTAGAAGGTGGTCACAAATTACGTCTACATGCCCCCTAAATATCTGTCCACGGGCGACACCGCGAATGCTAAAGACCTCACCTACTGCAGGTTGTAGTTGTTAATTACCTGTCCGTGTGGCCAGTATGCTCACCTTGGTGACACGTTTTACTGAAGAATATGCAGCGTTGTCTATATCCTGCATAGCTTGGCCTGCGGCTATGGAGACAGACACGCGCTCCCCACGCTTGTCGTATGTGACGCAAGAGACGCTTTTGGGTGGAAACATTAAAGCACATTGTGCAGGCTTTGTGTAGGTTAAAGTTATAATTACACGAATATATACAGTTACAATCAAAATGCCACAAACATATGAGATGAAAATAAGGGGTAATAGGCTGTCATGTTTATGGGTAGAATTGACATAAGTTGATTGGAGACATGTCTAAACAGTTGTCTCGTTTGGAACACTTGTAGTTGTGATCTCTAGTGAATGTATCGAAAAGTACTGTTTGGTTGTTTTTTTTGTGGCTGGAAAGAGAAACAAGAAATTGTTCTCATCTGTAATTCAGTTAGATTTGGTGTAGTTAACAATTTGCGCAAATTTAATTAGCAATCAGCAAGGCTTACCGTGTTGATCTGAGCAAATTAAACTTAGTAATTCATGAGGTAAAGTGAAACAACTTGCTCCACAGGTTGATATCACCTTTCCAGTTTTAAAAGGGCTCCTGGCTATTATTGGTCAAGCTACTCCTTCTGTGAAAGTAAAGAATTTTGAGAGCAGAAATGTTTAGCAACATTTGAATGTTCTTTACAAAAGTGATAGTTTTGGATGTATGCATGTATATTATTTCAGTCTGAGACCTAACAGAGTTCTACCATCAGATCTGTGTGAATTTCGTAACACATATCATAGACAAGCAGACCAGCCTCTGATGACCTCTATCATAGTAAACAAGTGGTAACGAGTAAATAAATCAACAGTGATAAACAAACGTGGTCTATTTTCCAGGAAATTTCCTGCATTTGGCACACAGTGTTTTTATTATGATGAAGTCCAGCCAACAGCCCAGCAGACCCACTTGCTGCCACTGTAATTAAGCTAAATGCACAAAAACAACGTTAAAAGACAGCAAGGATACTGTCTCTTGTGTCACATTTCAAATGAAATTAGCTGCAGGATGAAGTGTTGGCAAACATGAGTACTGTTTGCACAAACGTCAAGATAGGCCTGACACTGACCTCAGACTAGTTCAAGAGACAGTTCATTTGTAGTTGTTTTTTATGTACTGCTCTGCAGTTTTGTTCCTTAAATAACAGGCAACAAGCCAGTGTGTCAAAGTGGAAAATTTTCTTTTGGATCATCTTACCACAAGGACATCTGCTTGGTATCAGTCATTATTACTTGGAATTGAAAGGGTGTAGCCCAAACACATGGCCATGTTTTTCCATTTTAGCGGGCTTAAGGGGAAATGTTTTGTTGAACTTCAACCATATAGGATGTGTAAAATGGACTTTGGCAGTCCACCAGTGGTTGGTAAAGAAGTTAGATTTTGCTAACCAGGGTGGATCCAATTTTTTTCTGTTATGAATACTTAGAGTGTAGTTGTGACCAGTCACATCATTCCCACAGCACCTCGAGCTTTGTACCAGCTTCCCAGCTGTCACATGATACCAGTTATGCTGTCTGGGTTCATGTGGGATGAAGTTTGAGCTGCGGGAGGGGATGTTCTTTGTTTTTTTGTTTTTTCTTTTTTAAATATAAGAAATACCTCCAATCATTTATAAAGCTTGAAAAAATATGGAATTTTTGGTAAGATATCTCAGTTGCTAATGTCTTTTTTGTTTGCACATTAAGTTTACATAGAAGACCTCCATTAGAAGCGGAAGGGAAGGGTTCACAAATACTGTCACATGGATTAAACAGAAAGATACCTGGTTTTGCTTGTTAAATCGAATCAAGCCCTCAGAGGTTGTGTTTGACGTTGTGTGGCATAAAAACTCTACAAGGAGTCTACAGGAAAGTAGCCCACCATTGATCACACCCCTTCCCCTTTCACTGCCCTGTATCAGATTAATGCCCTATTTCCCATGTTAGGTAATACCCTTGAGATTTTTTTCAGAGATTATTTTTAACCCCTTTGTGTCGTGTTTTATTTCAGATCAGTGATGAGGAGCAGGGCTATGACCTGGACCTTTTCTGCATACCAAAACACTATGCTTCTGACCTAGAGAGGGTTTACATCCCACATGGACTTATCTTGGACAGGTGGGTTGCCACATTCTTACAGCTTGTAGAAGGGTTGTGAAAATGAAATGAAATGTAAGGGTAACTAAAAGCAGTGTTTTCTTAATAATTAGTGGACTAATCTGTTCTCATGTCATGGTAAAATGAAAAAGACCTTCTTTACCCTTTTAGATCACATCCCTACTCACATTTTGCACCAATTTAACAGTAAATGCCAAAGAAAGATAGACTTAATAGGTTAAATAATAGATAGATGACTTCAGATACCATTATTTTTCTATACAGCAATCATTTTTTTCCCTGTCAAACAAAATATGATGTGTGTGAACATAAGTACAACTCAACCACTTTCTACTAATAACACCATGACATCCACCACCATTCATCAGTCTTTAACTTTTTTTGGCACAGAGCTAAGATTCATTGGCTAACTAGCTAGCAACAACATTGTCATCATAGTGTCTTGGATTGTTCACCACCTCAAACTTTGTTCTGCTTTCACAAAATATTGTTACAGACTCACTGGCATGTACTAATTTACTTTAAAGTAAGTAGTATCGGTGACAGCTCTAGGTGATATGCAAGGCATTTTAAACTGAACTGTTTCCGTAACTGTAAGTTGGGTTTTGTCTGTTTCTCCTTGATGGGCACTGCAGGAGCAGGTGAAGGATTAGTTGGTGCTATTCTACACTGTAGGTCTAGCTTTTTTTTTTTTTCACTGGGAAATATGTCACGGTATGGAAGCTAGATAACCTTAGAATGCCATTTTATGTGAACCAAACAAAGGCCTTTTGTCATTCCAAGATATCCAGTAATTGGTGGGTTTTAACAATGAACAAAGCCAGATGCTATTTAATTTTTTTTACATTATGTTAAATGATCATATTTTCTCCTTTGCTGATTTGGAATAAAGTTTATATGCAGATTATCTTTTTTTTTTTTTTAGTAATTAATTTACTTGATCTCTGGGGTTGTTTTATTAAAGAGTGCTATAGAAATGACAACTATGCCTGCTGACACATACAGAAAAGAAAATGAGAACGACTGCTGACTGTAGCAGAAAACTGAGCTGAATATACTCTCTCTCTCTCCCTCTCCCTCTCTCTCTCTCACACACACATGTGACCCCAGGACAGAAAGACTGGCTAGAGAGATTATGAAGGAAATGGGAGGCCACCACATTGTGGCTCTCTGTGTGCTCAAAGGGGGCTACAAGTTCTTTGCAGACCTGCTGGACTATATCAAGGCCCTGAACAGGAACAGTGACCGCTCCATCCCAATGACAGTGGACTTCATTCGCCTCAAGAGCTACTGTGTAATCTATCAGCTTGCTTCTTTTTTGTATTACTTAAATGTGCTGTATTGATACCATTTTTTTACTTCATGGATTTTAATGCTTAAACATACCTTGAGGAGCTTTTGACCAGTATTGGCGTAATGGAGAAATGTTTACATAATGTTTTCCTCATCTTGTCTGTGTCTGTAAGTGTTCTACTTACAAGGCTGCATTTGCATGTGTGTAAGATTGATGGAGTACGCAGTCTTGCTGTCAGTGTCAGACTTTGTCACTAGCAAAAATTGAATTGCTTACACTGGTGTTTTTCAACCACTGTGCTGCGGCACACTGCCAACTGTGGTTTGGAAATTATCCAATCTCACCTAATTGGTCTAAAAAACATTTTTTTGAAAACAAATTAATTATTATCTGCAAATAATATGCCACTGTCGAGTGTCTGTGCTGTCTAGTCACTCGACTATCTCTCCCGGCA
>JAPZDY010000026.1:5492451-5511448 GCA_029783645.1 Ctenochaetus hawaiiensis
CTGAACAAGGTACCATTACACCCATCTCCTTTGTCTAACATGGAAGACCTACCCTCATTTGAGCTAAAAAATAATGTATAGTTTACATGTGTGTATGTTCAATTGATAGTTCACCTGAAGTTATTCAGCCACAGTTTGAAACACTTCATTTGTGTCTACCTGTCACTGAATCAGACATAACTAGTCTGCCATATAAAATGTTCTCATTCATGTTGCCATCACCGTGAGCCAATGTCTCAACAACTGAATTTTTCAAAATCAGCTATTAAATGTTAACACCTCATCAGTGACTATTGGATTCTACTTCAAAGCTTTTTTTTGCAATATCACAAACACATGAAACATATAATTAATTTCTTGCTAATTAATAGGAACAATACTGGGATATGATGAAGATAAGAGCCAAAGGAATTACCAACTCTCTTGGAGTTAAATAAGCTTAGCCTGGAGTCGTTTTCAGTGATCATACATAGGTTTAGGGTTCTTTTCTCACTTTGGCCTTTATTGATTCCAATTTTTATTTTACCTTATTTGAGAGTGTTTTTTTTTTCTTTTCATCATTACTTTGGACAGAGCCTGGATGATTTGAGTGTGAAGAAAGCTAGAATTTGGGACAAACATTTTTTAATTTCAGCTTAATGTATTTCAAATAATTTTATCCTTTCACGATGTTAATGGAAACACCAAACTTTGCAACTGTGAATGTGCCATTTATTTATAACAAAATATTCTTGTTTCACTTCTGGAAGATTATCAGAACAATCATGAATATAATAAACATCAACTGATTTAAAGACGGTTTGATAACAGTGAAGGGCTTGACTACTGTAAATTATTTAAAAAAAGGGGGGGGGGGGTCTTCCCGAACAACGGTACCTGCGTCCTCCTGCAGTTATCTGCAAAAACTGGTTGTAGCGAAGATGCTTGGGGACCAGGTAAAGAGCAGAACTGCCAATATTTTACATAACAAAATTTATTGTACTACTCAAATGTGAAATTAATTAACTGACTTTGGATTTTGTGTGAATGCAAGTGCATACAGGAACTAAAGGATGGAGTTCGCCACTTTCCGCCTTAGCACACCGGCAAATGAAGCGATCTCATTGGACAGGTCTGCTAACGTTAAAAGGGGCGTGAAATTGTTGCTAGCAGCTAGCTCCTATGTAACCATCACGGATCTGGTTCATTCTTGGCGGCGTCCTGCAGAAAGGACAGACGAAACTGTTAAGCGCTTAATATTAAACGTGACAACAGACAGGGGCTTTGTTGGTCTGTGTGAGCCGCAGTAGCTATCAGGCTGATGGACAGGATCATTAAGTGAATGATGAACCGGCCTCTCTCTCTGGACCGCTCTGGACATGGCATTGTGGCTACTGGCGTTAATGCTAACTTAGCTAGTTAGCCTCTCGGTCTGTGTAGCCTGGCTGAATCGACTAGCTAGCAAGAATTGTAACAACACTAGCTTACATTAGCTAGGTGCGCTGTGTTAGCTTAAAGATAAACTCAGGTTATGAGAATAACTAAATGGCAACGTATTTAGATTGACGTCACCTTTGTTAAACTTCAGGCGAAGAGTCATTTTGCATACAAAATAAGCAGCTGCTCAGTTGGCTAATTTACCGCGCTAACATGCAGTGGTAACCTTAGTTCAGCAGCGTTTCAGCCGTCTCCCACGGCTGCCTTGCACGAGCAGACTAACGGGTCCGTAGCCAACAGTTACCGGGCATTGTGCGGTACGTAGCGATGGTATGCTAACTGTTCATCAGGAGAGTTGGTGACTGATCATAACGTTGCAGGCTACGTTAACACAAGCCATTTCTGGCTTATTATTTAGTGATAGTATGAAGAATTACAGAGAAAACGTTGTTGTGACCCAAAGCCAACGATAATTTGCTTCACCGGAGTTGTAGGCGACAGGGCCTTTCAGAGTGCTGTCGGTTAACTAACGCTACACAGCGTTAGCTAGCTTGTCTCTCGTCAGCTTAGTTGCCTGATTGATGATGTTTCATCAAAACATGTGAAGTTAGAAAAGTTTGGAGTGCCGCAATGTAACATCACACAGAGCTTACTAGCTTGTTTGCGCTCATGTATAAATAGGCAGCGTAAGCTAGCAAAAATGAGCAATTCAGGAGTCTTACCACAAGAAAAGATGGAGCTGGACCTGGAAATCCCATCTTCGTTAGTTCAGAGCGATGGACATTTGAGAAGATCCAACAGTGCACCCATGATAAATGGCTTAAGGTTCTACAATATGACAGTTTTAATAATTTAAAGCATAATATTTTAGTGTGTGTTGGTCCATTTCCACACATTTAAGTATCTATATCATATATTGTAGTTACAGCCACAAGGAACATGACATGAGGTTGGTCTTTGAATTTGTCATTCCAGTGATAACTCTCAAGTGTTCCAGAGAGAGGTCCTGCGTAGCCGGAGAAACAGCACTACAGTTGTTCACAGGCCCAACATGGTACAATATTTCACGCAACACATTACTTATCTGAATGTGTTTTTTTAACATGCTAAAATACACTAGTTTGTATGACAGTACCCAATTTTAAATGTTCTCCTTTCCATGCACACCCTTCTTTGCAGGTCCCTTCATCACCTATTCGTGTCCCCAGCACCAGACTTCATCAAATAAAACAAGTAAGAAAGGATGCAGTTTTCCATGTCATATTTGTAAATGTGTCATATTGAGGGGAAGCATGTCAGACAACCGTCTCCCTCTCAAGCCATAGGGAGTGATGGTGTCTCAAAAACATGCTAGAGTAACACATTTTGGAGTTCACAGGGCCATCGATCTTCCAGAGTTGATCAATAGGTAGTATCAGACTCCAACAGAGGAAGTGGTTGGGCTGGTGTCGCCTGCTGGCAGAATTGGCTGCCATAAGTTAAATGAAAAACTGTTCCATTGTTGCTTTCGAGACCAAGGTTTTATCTTTGATTCAGAATTTGGCCTGATTGCTGAGGCGTGAGTTAAAAAAATGTACTGTTGGTACATTTGAAACCAATTTTGAAGGATGTATGTTATTCTCAAAAGCCAAGGTGACTTTCTTCACATAAATTTTATAACCATTAGATTATAACCATCTCATGTGCCTTTGCAGGAAGAGGGTGTAGACGTGATGAATAGAGAGACTGCACATGAACGGTAAGCTTTACATTTTAATAATAAAGCAGTTGGGTAATGAAGAGATTATCTTGAACTATTTTGTTGTAGGTAAATGCTTAAAGGCGCAAACTTATTCATTGTTTTTCTTTTTGTGAATACAGCGAAGTTCAAGCTGCCATGCAAATGAGCCAGTCCTGGGAAGAAAGCCTTTGTCTGGTAAAAAATGACTTCTTCGTTACAGTTTGTCCAGCCCCTATCTGTGTTGTTGATTTGTTCTAAATCCCTGAAAGTCATCTCTGTTGTACCTTTCCCACTGCATGTTTTGGCCCTTGGCCATAGTCGGCCTCTCTTGATTTCTGTAGAGACGACAAGTACAAACATGCTAGATTAACACTTTGGGAGTTAACAGGGCCACCAGTCTCTGAAGGTCAGACTGAGTTGGTAGTATAAGACTCCAACACTCTTTTCTAATTATTTTCTGTACCGTGTAGATGTAATGTCTTGTGACATGTTCACCAGTGTGGTAATTGTGTGTTCTCAGAGTGACAATGATTTGGAGAAATCAGCATCTTCATCTCCAAAGCGCATTGACTTCGTACCTGTGTCGCCTGCCCCATCCCCAACCAGAGGGATAGGAAAAAAGGTACAAGTGACCTAAGTATGCATACATGCTCATAACCTTATTATACTGTGAATTGCTAGATGGCGGTGTAAGCATTTTCGTCATTTGTGGTTTCTTTATTTTCTTTATTGCAATGAGGTCATTGAATTAAAGTCTGTTTTGCAGCCTGTAGGAAGCAATTTTTTGGCGACAGCGAGGGACTTCCTCATTGCAACCTGCATGTTTATGTAAAGACATACCCTCTGTGTATGTGATGCATCCTGCATATTTAGGAAATAAAAGGGTTATACACAGCACTTTAACTTTAAAGACTGACTACTTACCTGTCTATTGAGTTTTTATTGCTACATTTTGATTTTATTTTCACAATTAAGGTCAAAATGTACTAATATTCTAACAAATGTGAAACAATAATCAGAGTATTGCCTTAAACTAATCCCAGTCAATTTATGAGTGTGCATTCATGTACATTTTGATGGCTGGATACAAAGAATGTCTCTCAAACCTTATTCCCATCTTGTCTGTGTTTTTTGTTTCACTTTTTTGGAAGCAGCAGTGTTTTTCTCCTTCACTACAAATTCTTGTAAGCAGCAATGGACTGCTTCCTAGTCCGATACCCAGTCCAACACGACGTTTCAGGTAAGCACCACCTCTTTGAGTGTTAACTGCAGTTATCAACTTTATTATCTACTTCTGTTTTAAATAACCTTAAAGTATTTTTCCATCTGCTTATTTTGAGACAACAGTAGCATTAGCTCACACTCATTTATTTTCTCTAGTTGCATAAACAGGGTTCCTTTTGCCTATTTAAGTGAAAAAGAGGACCATTTCAATGTACTTTACAGCTCTTTATTACCTTAATATTTTAGATTCTTCTGAGAGAAACAATAATTATTTTATCTGAATGGGGATTTAAAGATGAGAGATTATGTATATGATGGCTAGTTACTGTGGCTGCATTTCAAAATATACTTCTGTCACAAAGTGTTTGTTTCTGTCCTCTTCAGCAGACGGAGTCAAAGCCCAATCAACTGCATCAGAGCCAGCATACTAGGGCCAATAAAACGCAAAGGTGAGGCACCTAATATGCCGGAAAATCCTAAATGCTTTAAGAAAAAATATCTTTATGTTTCAATTCTATCACGAGTCACTTAATTTGGAAATAAAAATGGTGTGTATAATGTTCAAACTAAAGGTTATCTTTTTATCAACAAGTAGAGAAATGTAGACTTTTTCCACATTAAAGGGGGTTTTTCTATGCAAAGGTTAGTTGGTAAGTTCACACTTAACAAGAGCTAGCTCAAAGTAGTTTAAGTAAAGAACTAGTTTAAGTTCACAGTTCATAATTTGGAATTTTGAACCAAAGTTGCAATTTCAAAATGAATTAGTTCAAAGTTCTAATGTGCTTCATAAGAGACAACAGCTGAAGGATGCACCATGATTTCAGTTAGACAGAGTACACAACTTAGAGTAAGCAATACTTAGGGGAAAAAAGACCAAGCGGGCTCCTGGTCCTCTTTATCTCAGTCTAAATAAATCAAGGAGACCATTCTAAACTGCAGCCATATACTGTGAACTCCAGAGTCCAGAGGATGCCAAATACCAAGAGGATCCTATACATTGTTAAAAGCTACATTAATTATAATAATAATCATAAATTATATATTAGAAGGCCAAATTTGGCCTTGAAAACTTCTTGGTATCTGGCAACACAATCACAAGAGAGCCATCAACTACTATGAGTGTGAATGTCACTCACATTAACTCATGCAGCTGGAGATGAACCTGCTTTTTTACTGTTCTCAAATATATGAGCATACTCAAATATATGAGCATACTTAACTCATACAGGCACAAGACTGGCAAAGAATAACAGTATTACAGCGGGTTCAAAAGATGTTCAAAAACTATATTTAAGTCGTATTCATGTAGTCGATGAACCTCATCACGCTCGTTGTTTTTATGAGGTCATCTTTAAACCTGTGGTTTATGCGTAATGATTCAGATATTATTTTTCTTGGTATATGCATTTTAATTGTTCATTTGATTTTCTTTTGGTCACATACAAAGTGCAATTCCTAATTCACCTATCGAACTGATTCTTTTTCTTTTAATACTGTTAGGGTAGGCTTTCAATAAATCACTTCATTTCTCCCACAACTGACCCTTTTTAGATCAGCATCAGATAGTGTGCAATGAGAAAGATATCTTAATGTAAGGGTAACTTTCTCCTGCAGGTGAGATGGAGACAGAGAGTCAGCCCAAGAGACTCTTCCAGGGTACCACCACTATGCTGTCCTCTGATGTCTCCAACCTGTCAGATCTCAGTTCCTGGTAAGACTTTTCGGATCCACAAAAATGTCCAAGGCAAACGGCAAAGTTGAAGTTAACAACTTAAGTCTGGTGATAACTAGTCTGGGTCAGCACTTTGTGGCACTGGTAACCTGAACTAAAACCTGACGACAAAGCCTAACTTTACCTCTACTGTAAAAATACAAAAGAAATGTCATGTAATCGCCCTCAACCTAAAAGTGTCCTTCACTGATAAAAAGTATTTCTTTGTTGTATGAATTAAGTGAAACGCAAGTTAAAGCAGCTGCACCGTGATCTGTAGGTTATCATCAACTTTATCTTAGTAACAGTAACCTTTTTTTTACTGCCAGTTTAACATCCCATTTATGTTATCTCCTCTCTCTGAAATCTTTTTCATTTCTTCAAAGACTTGATAATAATCCACCAGAAGTGCAGATTCTGACAGTGTGAGCTCCATGTTGGCTCTGATAGCTAGTTAGTGATTGACAGAGAGGTGTGGCTTAGCAAAGGGTTAGCTGGTGACCCTCTGTCTTACTGAACTTTACTTTTCCAACAGTCATTCTCCAGATTTGCTGGATGGCAGCCTCAGCAGTGTTGGCTCTTCCACTGACTCACCGGGAAAGATGGAAGGAGTGTCGCCTTCCTCGTCCAGCAACTCCCCATTTGCTTCCCTCCAGGATTTGTCCCCAAAATAAGCATGGGAGAGCAAGGGACACTCGCAAGTACTGGAGTCAGGCCTCTCCAGTTTTCTTCTCAGACCCTCCACCTTACCATCACTTAAGTTTTGGTGCAAAGACTGTTTGTTTCTGAGTGGCTGTTTTCACAGCTACATTTTTGGAGGATCTAGATATGTTTGAATAATGAAGTGGATGTCATGGGTGTGTGTGTGGATGTCGTGTGTACTTGTGTGTGTGTGTGTTAGTAAGAGGTAAGCCTAGTTAAACTAGGAATGACTGAAGACACTGTCAGCACCAGCTGCTAGTTGAGGATCTTGGATGGTGCTTGACTGTCATAGTAATAGTGTTCATAAGTGGCTATGCTTCAAATCTGTCCTACCAGTTCCCCTCACTGGAGAGAGACATTGAGCACTGGACAAACAAAAAGACTATTGGATGTGTACACCTCCCTGTTGTTGTGCTGGAGAACTTCTGTCCACAGGCCTTTGTATGTATGCAGTCTATAGATTTTGTAAGAAAAGATTTAACTTATTGTTTTCCTGCTTTGTAATTATGTACATATTAACCACGTCAAATGTCGTATATAGTTTTACGTTTGTGGCTGTGAGGTGAATGTGGGCACAAGTCTTCAACAGCTAAAGTTTTCTTTGGTAAAAAAACATAAACTACTTCTGGGGTACAACTATGGAGATTTCCTTACTGTTATACTGTAAGAGAAGTTATGTTTTCAGCAGATAATGTTAATATTTTTATAATAGAGGCTGTGAACTGTGGTGTTTTGTTTTCTTTATTTTCTTTTTGATTTTTTTTTTTCCTCTTTCAGTTTGCTTTCAAGCACCCTTCTCCATGACTTGCTGCAACTTAAACTGCCTGGTGTGAGCAAATAATGCACCTAGCAGTTAATTGTGGATGAAATATAATGGTCATCACTGTTGGGCTTTCAACACTAAAGGTTCCTCTGTACCCTGTGTTCTCGTCAGGATGTTTTTGTAGATAAACAGAGTATAGAAATGACCATTTTCTTTCTTTCCTTTGGCAAAATGCTCCTATTTATGGAAAAAATGTCTATTATAAAATTTGGATGGTGATAAGTTTCTATCCTTAAAAAAAAAAGAAAGTCCTTTTGTGTTGTCATTTACACCAAATCCACTGAAAACTGGAACATACAGCCAAGACTAAATGGCTTTGTCACATTGTGAGTGAAAACACTGAGCTTTCTGCAGTGGTTGCATTTATTTAGATGAGTTTTTTGCACAGGTTACTGGGTCCTGTACTGTTTCAACCTGTCAGCAAGGCTAGATGGAACTTTGTCATGAGACAATATCTTAAAACAGTACAGTATGTAAACATTCAGCCTGTACTTATATTTTTAAATCTAGATTTACTTTGAGCTGTTATGGCTCCAGACTCAATATTGCCTGTATAACATCTGAACCCCTCATCGCTCTGTAGCCTTTAGTGTGTAGAGTAGGAAGTGATTGTAAATTGTTTTACGAAAGTGTGCACTTAAATTTAGTGCACGCTTGCAGTTCTTTTACTGAATGTTTTTTTTCCTTTTAACAGTATTGACATGGAAGAAGCAGTCAGCTTGCCCTGCTGTCAACAAGATATTTTTTCTGAGATTTTTTTTCTCAAGACGTTACATGAAGTGTTCAGGGTGTAAGTCAACAAATAATCTAATACTGTATGTCTGGACTGGAAAGGCTGTAATGTGCCAAGCTGGCTAACACCATGCCTATGCTTGTGTCTTTTGTGATTACAAGTTGTAGTGGACATCAGGACTAAATAAATTATTTCTTTATTATATACTGTAGCTGTTTTAAATAGTCCAAGAGGTGTTTTATTTGTCCAGAGCGCTAAAACATGTAAATTAAAATGTTAACATTGTATTTAAGGCCACAGTGGGAAGGTCATCCCTAGACTTTGTTCACTGCTGTGGAACCAAACTTTATTCAAGCAGTGGTAAATCACGCCTCCAATTGTAAACATGCAGCCCCAAAGGAGACTGAGATTACTTCAGTAACAGCCATTACAGAGGCCTTTTCGACATGTTTTTCGCTCTTCACCCTTGCAGACAAAACCTCTTAGGTGTAGAGTGTGGATTTGATCTGTGCACATAATACCACACAGCTATACTGAGACTTTTTATTAAATATCTGATGAAGCATTGATAAAATACGGCGAACAAACCACTGTCTTAAAAAGATCTTTCCTTTGGTGACCTGTAAAAGTATCTTACTCCTGGAAAAATTACAAACTCATTCAGATAAAGTATCCATACATGCAAATAACTGCATTTAGTCCTCAGTCTACACTAAAAATGCTTTAAAATCAATATAATGACGGTTACAGGTGAATACCGTAACAAAATTTTAATGGCTTTATATACAGTACATGTATCATGTTTGCATGTCCTTCACACTCAAGTTAAACATATTCTGTTACATAATGGCAATACAGATACAGACAGAATATGAGGCCAGACAGCACTTTGACTGGCCTCATGTTTCTTCACAGGCCCTGCTCATGGACAGCTCCTCTCACTCTACCTTGGACCTATGTACTGGAGGTCTCTGCTTTTTGCATCAGTTCAGTATCGTTTCAATTGATGTACTCACACACACGTGGATTTGAAAACAAGTAAACTAAAATGGGGTTGGGGTGTTTTGGATATGTACCCCACCCCCCTGCTGTCAGCTGTACTTATTGAAGCGTAGTGATGCCTCTGTTGCGAGAACATTCTCTTCGTCTTCAGATCATTTTCCCTCCTTGCAGTTCACAGCGCCTCATGTGCGTAGGATGACCATTGTAAGAAGACCTAAAACAAAAACAAACAAAACGGTAACTGTTTTCTTTTCTCCAACTCGTAATCTCTCTGCTATGTATATTCACTAATGATACCAATGTGGTCCACTTTTAAGGATTAATAGGAGTTTTTCCATGCAATTACGATGCAAACCTTGTTTTGTCCCAGTCAATTTCATGTTTGTTTGATTTATTTTCACTTACCAAGAACATAAGCAGCTACAAGTTTCTTGTTAACACTTAAGTGGAGGTAGACAGGCACAGTAGATTCTTGCTCCCCCAATGTTGGGAGCATTAGGGCGGCCATACACACCAGCCCAAGCAGCACTGTCAGCAGACTGGGGCCTCCAGCAACAGGACGGCTGTCTGTCGAGCATACACACACACGGTTAAAAAGTGCTTCAAAGGATGTAAACAAATACCAAAAAAAAGGTAAAACCAACAAGCTTGAGACGTGAATCTATAATGATGGGACAGGGATATGTTCTTGTGTTTAAAGAAATACAATCTTAAAAGTTTTCTCAAACACCTAAGCATTGTAGATTTGTGCAATCATTACTCAAACACAACTAAGTTGTATTTAATATGGACAATTTTCTAGACCAGATTTGGTGTTCTATTATCTGTAGCAGGATGATGTTAGTCAAATGAACTTGCTTATGGCAAAGAAAAGAATAACAGATTGTTTCACTTTAGTCACGGGGAAGAAGTAAGAGTCAAGAGAATGCTGCAGCTAAACAGCCCATGATCAGAATGATTTGTGACAGTAAAGCAGATGAAGTAATAACTATGCACCCTGAGTAGCAGAACATTTCTGCACATGCTGTTAAAAGTTGATAGTAGGGAGATTATCACATAGCGTCTGAATAAATGCAGTAAAAGCACACATTTAAAATGAATATACATTTGATCTTGTATGTAATAGGGCTCTGGCTTGTACTATAAATAAAAGCAATACATTGATTACCTGTATGATTGTTTTCCAACTACTTAAAGAGCCTAAAATTATATTTTGTTTCAGACAATAAGATGTAACTATGCATGCAGCAATCCATGATGATATTGTTACTGCTACAACTTATTTTCGGGCAAATAGGCCTTTTTATACTAAATAAAATAGGTATGTAGGTAGAAAGGTAGATATGTTGAAAGGCAATCAGTAAAAAGTACTGTATGTACCATGTCCTGTAAATGGTAAAAAAAAAAAGTTCCAAATTTTGAGTTAATGAGCGTTTAGCTCCATCTGGTGGTAACACCACACAATGGTCTTCTGTCGTACCTGTCTGAAATGCAGTCTGTTCAAAAAACTCGCTGTCTGCAAACTGCTCTTTGATTCTGCGTTCATCATCTTGGGGCCGGGGACTTGGCGGCTCCTGTGAGGCCGAGGGACGGAGCGTGGCTGTCACCTCTTTACGTCCAAGAGCTTTCCGCTGACTCTGTTCTGACACCTGGAGTCGGAACTTGTCGTACACCCCATAATGGCATGCACGCACATCTCTGTGTCTGATTACTCTGTGTGGACAGAAAAAGTTGGACAGACTCTTAACTTTACCAAATGCAAAAGTTGGCTGTATAGAACCATCTGAATCTATAATGAAACTTCTCAACAAACCTAGAAGTTAATATTTTGTAAGCAATAACCAATAGAGACATGGACTAGAACCAACAAAGAAAAACAAAATCAGAGTTAAGGAGTGTTATCCCTTTAGTGTTGTGAAAAATTTTGAGTCCTATACACACAAACAAACTCACATGTCAACACAACACTGTGGCTTGACTGCTCCGGTGGCATCCACCACTGTGTACTTGTTTGGCGCTGTGCACAGCACTAACAAGAAGAAAAAATATAGATTATATAGATAATCTGGGGTATACAGTGAATATAAAATATCATACATTAAAGAAAAAAATGTAGTATGTCTTCCTCTGTCAACTGACCTTTAAACTTGAGGGCGAACTCATAGGGGTTGTAGAGGGTGAGCACCTGTTTGTGAGATGTCTGATCATCTGCGTAGAAGATGAGCTCAGTGGGGAACACAAACACGGGAAGGCTTCCTTCCACCAGCTCAGGCTGTCGATGCTGCTGCTGCATTGGCTCCAGCTGAGCTCTTCCCCTTCCCGGTCCGTGGTCTGCCTAGGCCCCCCACCCCTCTCTCCACAAATTATAAAGCTGTGTCAACTTCCTTTAGATGAAAATGTTACTACCCGTTCTCATTGCCTCAGAACCATGACATGATACTGTGAAGAGACACAGGGGATGAGAAATGAGAAGTCTATTTACTCAAGTGACACTGGCCTGCCACTTATTAATTGACAGTGACACCATCAACTTATACTCCATTTTGAATTTTGTGTTTTATTCCTTTTATGTATCAAACAGCTGTTCTTTCCAGTTAGTTTGCAACTTGATATTCAGCATGTAACAAATACAATGAAGCTTACAGTTTACTGATGTACTTTTACCTGCAGCCCAACTCATACTGGATTTTAATGGTGTTGCCAAAAGAAAAATTTAGAAACAGCTTGTGACTAAATTGTTTGCTACGTAACAACAAAAGACAATAGCACATTACACTGTGGTTAAAGGTGATTCAAAACAAACGGAATCTTAAAGGGACCATCCTTCCAAACTCTTCACTTAATAATTGCTTACACGTATTTTCACCGTTGAAAGCAGGATTTGACACTTTGTAAACAGCGTACATACAAAAGAAGGGCGAAATCAGCTTAACTTATAGAACTTAATACACTTTAAAACCAGCAGTTCGACCAAGCAAACAGTAACAAACCAAGTGAACTCCATGTGGGTGGTCACGTGTTCTCGTGTGTTTACATGGTTACTGCAGAGCTCAAGGAACCAGGCTCATTGTGTCGCAACACTTATTGTTCACCATGTACGCATAAAAAAGCATACTTAATTAATTGAACGTGCAGCAAAAAGCCTGATTTGGGTGCATTTTACTGTAAGAGACTGATTGTATCACAGGTCAGCTATCTAGTGAACTTTAATTCCGATTTACGTTACATGTGAGCGTAAATTTTAAAGTGCAGCGTAATCGCAGGTGACCACGTAAACAGAAACAAGAAAATAATTCTTTATACAAATTTGTTTGATATTAATTTAATAACTGGATGATCTTGACAAAAAAAATACAATGTCAGTGTTTATTCTACACCATTACCCTACAGTTTGACATTATTTGCTTGCTCTGACATTGTAATAACATATCGTAACGGTATAATGCTAACACTATTCTAAAGTGTTAACGTTGGCTAATGTTAGCCCACTACGAAAACCCCAGATGTTAGCTGATAGCCACTTTACGGCGTCTACACGCAGTGTCATAACAGAAAATAATGTACGGTGTTAATTTATTTTAAAGAAAATGTAATAGTGAGACTTTACCTTGTTGTCAGCATTCGGGTTCTTTCAACTTTTGTGGTATCACCAGTGTTGCTGCTCTGATTCCACCCTGTTGTTGTGTCTCTCTAGCCTTTTTTTCTTTGTCAATAATATACTGCAGACCTCGCAGTGCATGCTGGGATGGCGGAGGACGAAAGAGTACGTGCAAGACGTCAACAAAGCAGACGTAAGGATGTTCCTGGCCAAGAGCATGTGTATAAAAACTCTTCAACGTTGTGTAATTGGGAGCGACACATTCAATTTCATTTTCGGAGCACACTGAGATATTATTTTGTATTAGTTCGATTAGTCCAGATAATCACTGAAGTAGCCTTGTTCAAAACTGTGCCTAAGGACTGCTGGATAACTAGTAGATTGAAATGCATTGATTTTTTTTCTTTGTTATTTCACGACGAAGACAAGAGGATAGAACTGTTCACCAAGACATTTCATGGTGCATATACAGAAAATAAAGAGGCCAGCTATATACTCAGAATCGGGTTATAAATTGCTTCTGCATTTTTATCGTCCACCCAACTATTTTTTAGTGTCTGCAAATGAAAAAACACGTGCAACTAAAAATAATTTGGTTGCATGTAGTGTAGAATAAGCAGAAAAGTCTGTCGCGAAGAGGTTGGACCTTCATCTTGCTACAGGTAGTACTGTGTCTGGGTTAGGCTACTTTGACTTTCCACTGACCTTTAAATCTATTAGATATTTTCAGTAATATTATTCAATACAATGCCTGAGCATGAATAAATACGAATTTAAAGGTAAATTGTATAGTGATCGAATGTTATTGTGTTTGTTCACGATAGTTAAAAGGCAAGAAAAGGAAAGGAAAGAAAAAGGAAAGGAAAGGAAAGAAATACTCTGTGTAACAGCTGCCCTTAAATACTGTCGCTTATGATAGTTAAAAAGGGATGGTTCATTCTGCTGGTTTATCCCGAAGTAACTTCAGCTAGCCTATAGCCTCTTTCGAGACCAGCCCATGTGTTTTTGGTGGAGTGTTTGATTATTATAGTTTACAATAGCATATATAATATATATAAAAATATTCATCTTTGTGCGGGCTATGTTCTACATCTATCTTTTGTTTCTTACCTAGATGTTGTCTTTTAATTCAACAATTACAGCATAAAATACATACGCTAATTAGAAACTTTATTTATGGACTTGAGCAGTGCCAAACCAAAATATTTTTGGTCACTTAGTCAGGCCATGCTGCTCGTCATGCTTAGTTGTGGAGTCCGAAGGGGCGGATTTTTTTAGGCGCCTTTAACGCAGCAAGAGAGTGACAAGAGAAAGACAGAGAGAGGTAGAGTGTGTGTGTGTGTGTGTGCGTGTCTGTTTGTGTGTGTGTGTGAGTACGTGCGTGCGTGCGTGTGTGTGAGACTAGGGCGGAATGCGAGGGAACTGACAGTAAATTAAAGAAATATTTAGATCAATGGAAATGACTTATGCAGTTGATCAGTTGTCTGGTCTTAAGCCACTTCATGGTTAGGATCGCATACACATGCATACCACAGCTACACAGCATGCTTTTGAATATCCGGACGTTTAGCACACACTCAACCGAAGGGTAAACGGATGTACTGTTTACACGAGCTATCTCGACCTCGTTATATATTTATATATTGAGGAGGGCGTGGTCAACGGAATCGAGCACAGCCAATGGCGTCGCAGTGGAGGGAGCGGGGCGTTCCATTCGGTTAGGAGCAGAAGTTGAACAGCGCGAGCTGAGACAGAGCTCTAGAAAGGCAGCTAGAGAGAGAGCAGAGGCAACGGCCCTCTTCAGGAGGGGGGGGCTTATTATAACAAATATATATACACACATGTGTGAACTGTTTGGCCGCATGATAGGTCATATGTGGATAACAATTATTTTAGAATACATACAACCGCGGCTTTACATTTAAAATGCCTATTTTACTTTTCCTGTTAGACACGTCCGCCTCTATGAATCAGCGCACTTATTTGGGTACGACGTATCTGGACGTTGCTAAAGGCGCGGTTGAGGTCTTTATGAAGGTAAAGAATGATTTTACCCCGACTTTTTTTCCAGCAAGTATGCACCTTTGCAGAGTTTAGGGTTCCTTGGACAAGATTGGTCGAAATTAATATATGTTGTTTTGGTTTTCTTTTTTTGACAGCTGCGTGCCCGAGACCCGGCTAGTAGAGGCGACAGGTACATGCTAGTTACATTCGATGATCCACCATACGGAGTGAAGGTAACTAGCAACTGATTCAATTTATACATTGACAAGTCAAGCGTATTTTCTGTCAGTAAGATTTTATTTTCCTTCTGGTTTGTAGTCAGTGTTGGGCGGCCTCTCGGTGGCGAAAAACGGCAATTTTTTTGCTCCCAATACCCGCAGACCCGGAGCTGCACAGCCTCCGACCATCCAGCGGACATTTTGCTTTTGTGTTGAGAAAAGTCTCGGGCGTTGAGATGGAGGCGGAGAGATTTATTATTGCCTATGACGTCGTTTTTTTTTCAAAGTATAATGTTCAGATTGGT
This sequence comes from Ctenochaetus hawaiiensis, assembly GCA_029783645.1. Taxonomy (NCBI): domain Eukaryota; kingdom Metazoa; phylum Chordata; class Actinopteri; order Acanthuriformes; family Acanthuridae; genus Ctenochaetus; species Ctenochaetus hawaiiensis. The sequence goes on from JAPZDY010000026.1 coordinate 5,507,908, forward strand.
CAAGAGGACCGCCAGTCATCGTGTACCCCACCCCTTTCATCATCTACACATTACCATTGGTCAATCTGCGCTGAAAATTGATAAACCCTCTTCATCATGAGATTTTTTTTTAATGTGAGTTCGCTTGTAGAGAATTATTATTATTATTCATATCATAATCATTTTCAAACGGACTCCATGAGAATTATGAGCCCAGCATAACACACCAAGCAAAATTAAGCAACTTGTGAAACATTACACCAAATGTAGGGGTTTCATGTCAACAAAGCTATCCTAACCACTGATCTATTGACTTATTTTATGACATGGCACACATCTCTCACTTAGCTTTCTCATGCCCAATAACATGCAACCCTTGGTACTCACATGAACCCCAGCCCCCAATCTGCTTCAGTGACTGGTCTGTATTAGAAATCCCTTGGCTTGCCTAACTCTGTCTGCAAACAACACTGTACTACTCACACAATATACTGAGTACTTATTCACATATCATCAGCAACTGAAAACATAGAAAAGTTTGCTTTCTTTATTAAGTCATTATACTTAGCTTATTAATTTGAAAGTAAAAATTACAATATGTCAGGGCTGATAAATAATAATTTAATCTCTAATCGTAGTTGGTGTGGGATACGGAAACATATATTAAGATGTACAGTGCCAGTCCAAAGGGGAATTCCACATTTCTTATTTTTCTAACAATACATCTCTTGTTGAGATTTCAATTTCACTGTTGTGGCAGCAGCATTTCAACACCTGCAGTTCTTCGAAGAGCACATGATCAATAAGTAATGATATTACAATCTATCTTGACAATAATTTAAAAACTAAAACAAACTTATTATTTAGCACCCTTTTGAAATGCCCAGAAATTAGGTATGAACTTCTAATGATCATACAACCAACAGAGAATGATTGAAAAAGTTTGAAAAGATAAACAAGTGCTAGTGAAGAATACAGGAGGAATTGAAAAACTGAGCTGAAAAAACTGAAAATTTAGGGCATAAAATCTACTCTTTTTTAGGAACTGATCAGAAGTTTTGTATTGTACAATTAATCAAAATATTTAACACATTATGATTTATGTTTCTTTGTACACTGTTCCAGTTTGTAATTAATATTCTTGGTCCTCTTACATTTGTGCTTTGATTATATTTACTTCCTTCTTATTAGGTAAACATAAAACAGAAAGTGTTTTTTGCATAATCTAATAATATAGCCCTAAACTTTCAATGGACACTCAAGACTTTCATATTCTGTTTAGATATAACTACAAAACAGATGAATATTAATAGTGACAATTTTTCAATTAACTATTGTACATTCTTGCTTAATTTTATATATAAAGTTATAACTGTCAGGCTGTATGTAGATATGTTTTGATCAATAGGTCACTGTGAGCTCAGTCAGAGCACTTAAAACATCTTTTTGTAGTTTTTTTTATTCTGTTGCTACAGGCACTTGCACAGGACTTAGGTCATGACAAAATGTTACAAGAAGATGCTGTCTATCATATGATGCTTCCTACTTCAGTCAGTGACCTAGCTGTATTTCAGCTCAGTTCCAGTTACTGCTTCATGAGTTTAGCCGAAACAGTCTCGTGTATGACATCACAGCCAAAAAATCTGTCATCTGGTTCTCCTCCCTCGCCTGAATTCAACCAGGTGCTACTTTTTTCTCATTGTATAGTCTGTTCTTGACTCCTCTTCCTGGTGTTCTTCCTCTCTTTGCCTCTGTTGCCTTCTCCTTTGTTGTCTCTGCCTGCTTTGTGCATTGAGGGTTATGATGAAAGGACGAGGTTATGCTGAATGGGGCTGCTCTGATTGCACAGTTACAGAGGCAATAAATTGTTGATGTAGAGGGAGAGAGAGGAGGTTGGTCGAGAAGAAAATAGACATATTCTGTAGTCTGAATTATTAAGTGCAAGCTAAGCCTTAGGTTTCTACTGGCCTACTCTAGGGTATATGTCTGGATTATTACTTTTCACTACCCTAGTGAATGTGTTTCCACCTTTAGTTTTGCCTCAAGTGTTCAGTGATGTTGTTTGTTCATCTTGTTCATGTAACACTCGCACTTAATACAAATTATATCCCACATTACTCTAAAAATCTACTCACTGCCCCCATTCAGCGCACACATGTTGATACTGGTGCTTGAAGTCTTCTCTCTCTTACTCTTCCCCTTTCTCTGTGCTTGTCCAGCTTCCCCCCTCCCTCTCCCGATAAAAGAGGTGGTAAGCTTGCAGGTCATCCTTAGATTAAGCATGAAGCTGCAGCAGTAAGGTACTTGACCCTGCTGGAGAAAAGTCCAAGAGTCATTATACTCCCACATCCTCTCCTGTGGGAGTATATCTCTGTCAGAAGAGAGAACAGGCTGTAGTGGGAAGTGTATTTTTGGATGCTTGTCATGTTTGAAATTAGACTCTTCCTTTAACAGCACCATCCAGTTCAAATGTGGGCCTGCAGTTCAACAGTATTATCTTTTATTTGCAGAGCATGACATAATCTGATCTTATTTAATGGTTACTATTATGTCATGCTGCACAGAACCAGTGACTTGCTAAGACTTGAACTGCTTTTACCAACGATGGCAGTTGTATGCTTGAGTTGAAGCAGTTTGTGGTTGTCAGAGAACAAACTCATTCTGTTTTCTTTTGTAATTATATAGTATGGCTATCTGTGGGTGTGGATCTATTTTGGTTTGTTGCTGTTCTCCATGCATCATAACTTCTGGCCTCCTCTGCTACTATGTTGTACAGCTGTTCTCTGTGCAGTGCATTCATCATAATGTCCATGTATGTATTTCAGGCAGGCTGGAAGGAGAACCATGCCACCTTCATGTGCGAGCTGAAGAACCTACAGGCTTCTGGGCTAACCACGCTAGGCCACGCTCTCCGCACAGCCTTTGACCTGCTTAACCTTAACCGCCTCGTCTCAGGCATCGACAACTATGGACAGGTATTTAACTCCTATATCCCGTCAAATATTTGTTTGGTATCAGTCTCATCTGTTGCTTTAAGAAAAAAGTAGAGCTACTCTCCATAGTGGTTTCAGTGGCTTGTTTTTTAAGGTTTAACAGTATTTTTTAATTGAGCCTAACTGGTCAGTCAGTTAATTTGTGAATCAATAATGAAAATACCTGTTGATCTGTTAATGACAAGCAATTTGAGAGTATTATTTGTACTTGAGGGAAGTGTGCAGACCATGTTTCACTATTTTCTAACACCAAGCATTTTATAGACTTATTAAAAGATAAATAGTGTAACTTCTTGGTGATGAACAAAAATAGTTAGTCACAATGTAATTGTAAAGATTTCTCACAGAATTTATGGATACTGTGACTGGAAAAACTCAAATTAATCTGTCTTTTATTTTTGGCTGTGTTTTAAAACATGAAATTAGGAAAAAAAATGTAATATCCAATATACATTGATTGACATGAAGACAATAACATGACATGTTTCAAACATCAAGTTTTTTTTTAGATTGGTTACCACACACAATGAAAAAGGCCTAGGAAGAGTATTGTAAAAATAGAGATACAG
>JAPZDY010000026.1:5547839-5558044 GCA_029783645.1 Ctenochaetus hawaiiensis
GTTATATAACAACAAAGAATCTAAACCATATGGATATACTATCTTGTTGATATTTTTACTTTACCACCTGGTTACATCATACTTTTGGTTTAAACAGCCACTCCATAACTCAAGGAAGATCTTCGTGCTCACTGTACGTGATACACATCTGTGACGTCTAGAAGCGTCATCATAATGCATGCTGATGAACTGTGCAGAAAGGCAATACATTCATTTTCATTCAGCCTTTTTTATTTCAATTTGTTTCATGTCACAGCCAGCCCCTTAAAATTTAGCTGAAATCAAACTGTGTCTCAAATGATGTTTTTTAATTATTTTTCTGATGTGTGTCATTTTAATGCAAAAAACACACATCAGAAAAATGCATGCAAGAGTCTACTTTAAATGCTATTGCATCAATCCTCACACGAACCCTCTTCAGCTTTTGGGACATTTAAGAGATGAGCACACTATCTCCACCTGAGAAGTGTTGCGTGAGACGATGTGTGTGCAGTTTATCAGGCCTTTTGTCTCTCTCTTTTCATCCAGCTCCATATATGTAAGTTCTTCACAAAACACAGATTGAATAAGACCAGACTTATCTGTCATTCAGACTCCTGCTCTGTTTTCACTGTGGTCTAAATTCGTGGACCACCAACCTCCCATCTCCCCTGAGGACTAAGGGCAGGGAGATATGATGAAACAGATGAAATTCTGTTCAAAGCTACGGGACCTGGTGGTACTTTGTCTGGCCCATCTAGATCGCCCTGATAGGGTGTCACGATAAGAAACATGAAAGTACCCTGTCATCAGCTTTTTTCTTCTCCACTTTTCTCCCCACAGCAGGGAGAAGCCTTCATGATGCAGAGAACAGACAAAACCTTTGCATGTTACTGCTTTTTAAAGGCAAAATAGAAAGATGTTGGCTTTGCATAAGCAAGACAGAGCTCTCATAAAAACTGTGCAGAAGTCTTCTCCCATAATTATCTGCCTCATTTGCTCTTCTGTTGTCATATCCATCGTAATCATGTATGTGTGCATATCCCCTTTTGCTTATATCTCTGGACAGCTCTTAACTTGAGGCTATCAGTAATGTTTTATTATTGATCTGATGCTCTGTCAGATTACAGTCTTGAGTTTCAGTGCCAGGATGGAGCTCAGGGCCTCCCAGGCTGTGATTAGTGGGTTGCAGTGAAGTCCTGAGCTGCAGTGAAAGGAAAGCATATTAAGGCTCAACACCAAGAAAACAGCATATCTTACATGATCTTTTAGAAACAGTGATGGCTTCACTGTCAGACTGAGGGGTTTCTCATATTTTATTTTTTTGAACATTAACATCTATTGCAAGTACACTATCTGTCAGGGATTCATTTCAGTATAACAATATTTGTCTCATAAGTCTTAAAATTGCATGATTGCACAATTACCTCCACCTGTCTACAGAATACTTGTGCACTCCTTGATAACAGAACTAAAACTAGAACTATAATATTCCTAATTTTGTGTTTTGCTTGGACTATTCTTTTCTGGACTATTCTCTTTGTTTGTTCAATATTTTCATGAAAAGTTCTCACAAACAAGGGCAAAAAGCTGAGTTCAACGAGACATACTTCAGACAGAAAGCCGGTAGCTAGCTGTCATTCAACGCAGCCAAATGTTATTTATTCATAATTTTATGCCTTAATATAAATCATACTAGTTCAATATAATGTTAAAATTCCTCCCTCGTATGATTGCCATGAACAGGGACATTATGCTTTTTAGTTGGGCCTCAAGTTTCATTGAAGTTGGGCACTTAAATATATGCTGAAGTGCTGTATGGGGATTGACTGCCTCCCTATTGGAGCCAGCCCCAAGTGGTCAATTGCAGAACTGCAGTTTTTGGTATCTCCACATTAGTTTCCTTTTGAGCATAGGAGGGAGGCACTTGGTTTTAATCTTGTACTCTACTGCGTCTCTACTGCAATTTTCACTCAGCTATCTAGATCTTAAAATACCTGATCTTGCTTTAACATAAAAAACACTACAAAAATGTACTTTAATGTTGTGTAATATTAGCTAAAATTACTTCTTAATTGACCAAATACTACTACAAGTTGCTGCTTACGTATTATTATAACTCCACATTGAACACTGAGCACTTTTGTTTGTAATGGACAAATTTTCTGAATTTGTATACTTTTGCCACTGATCTAGATAAATAAATGTCTGCATGGCTGCTTAAGGCACATCAGATAAATTTTATCTTTTATTTTATTTAATTTGGGTGTATTATCCCTTTAACATTGTTCTGTTTAGGTGCACCATCTTAAAACATTTAATGAAAACAATATGGCCTTTTAAGTGTAGCCACATCTTGCTGTCCTCTGAAGCTTGGCAGAAAAGTTCTCCTTTGCCTGCATCATCGCTATCAATGAAAAACAACCTCTGATGCACACAGTTCTTATAAAAATCCCTATGAAGAGAAGCTAATTTATAAAAACACAAAGAACTCCAATCTCTAGTGCTGCTTATGTTTTACTTTAACATTTGCATGCATATGTGTTGCTTAAGATTGAGATAACACTAGTTCACAAGCTGACAGCTTGCTTGTTGACAGTGCAGAAGCAGAATGAATGTGTGTGTGTGTCATCTGCCGCCCTGCAGACGTCTAAACATGCTCCTATCAATGCTGTCATGATCATACTCTGCATCCTTCTGGGTCAGACCAAAGGAATGAGGTGGTCCCACTAAAAATAAACATTAACTGTGAGATGTATGACACCTGATTGTAAAACATCCACCAATGACAACATAAACCCTCACCTATCTTCCTTCAGGGCTTGGGATTGTAACTGCTATTGTGATTGGTCACCACAGGTGAGGCATGTTGAGGAAACAGCATACCTTTCTCCTGCTAGAAAACTGTCTTTGTTTGCCTCTGACAGGGGGAATGTGTGGCTAAGCATCTATGTGGCACTTGGAGGGCTTGAAATGAGTCCCTGTATTTTCCTAATCTGCACAGAGAAGCGCTTTGATCCTCTCAGGTGGGATGGTGTCAACTACCTCAGAGAAGCAGCTACAGCTTGTCCCAGCTCATTTCTCTTGTTGGTAACTTTGATTTCATTTTTCAACTATGCAAGCATCCTGGTTATATTTCCTGCCTGTTCAGCCGCATAAGCCTGGACTATATTAGACTGCAAATTTTACTTCTGAATCTTTCTACTTCTCTCCTCTTTCCACAATAAAACCATGCAGTGTCTTTTTTCCTCCAACAAATGGTTCTGGTTTCATAACATGCAGAGTTTGACCTGCCTAGTTGGCAACAGGTTCCTGATCACCTCACTGATAAGTTTGAATCCAATAAAAACACACCTGGTTTAGTGGAGGACCAAAGCCAAACAGACCTAATAATGTGAGCTGAAGCGGCCTATTAAAGCAGGCACAGTAAACATTATTGTGAGAACAAAAATGGTCCTCAACTCAAACACTGGAACATTTGAGTGACTTCTTAAACTATGATGAGTCTGGAGGCTTTGAAGTCTAATTTCTGTCTACCGAGACAGACAGTGCTAAGGTCTTGTTTGACTGATGGGAGATGAACATGGGGAGCACAGATGAAACTGGAGAATGCTTGAATATGATATTTCCGGTGTTCAGTCGCACTCTTCTCGGCCAGATCTGTATGATGATTAGTTACTGGGACGTGAAGAGGTATGCATGCCTTATGAGCAAGAGAAGGACAATGAGAAGCCCACTCACCCACCACCCCTCACCATGTATTCTTGTTATATCAGTACAAAGAATCAGTGTCTACTTAACCCATGCTTCAGTATATCTTCTTTATTCCTTTCAGGAGTAGAGTCTGTACGAGCAAATATTTAAGTCCTCATCATTTTCAGAAAAAACAATGGAAGAGCTTTTGTCACATATGAACATTAAATAATTTTCCAAACTTACTGACTTTGTACATCCTGTCATAGATTATCACACTATTATCATTACATTTTGTCCAGAGATTCATTGTCCATAGAGGAAGAACTCTACTGACTCTAATTTCCTGATTTCTTCACTTTAGCTCAGCCACAAGGGCCATATTTGTGTTTTGAGTGACTGATAGATGGTAATGACATCCATTCTCAGAATAAATTTTAGGCTAATTACTTCTATTATCCTCTCAGTTTTCATCTGGCACCATCATCAAGTCAAAATATTAACTTGCCCCCCTCCTGCATGACCAAATACCTGCAAAATGAACATGATCCCATCAGAGTCAGCTGTACTTTTATGTTCAGTGCTAATAGTGGACACTGCCTGCTAAATATCATTATGTTAACAATATCTTTGATGGGTGAATCTTCTTCCAGTCTTTTTTTAACTCTCGCAGCTTATCATCCACTGCAGCCTCTTGCTCTGTTTTTTTTTTATGTTGCCTTTGATAACGGTGGAAATGCAGGCTTTGGCAAAATAAATGCCTGTTAGAGGCACGACTGACTAACTTTTGAATCTGTGATAAGCAGGGAGAAATCAGCAGTCTGACGCAGCAGGCTGGAATGGATCTGATCCTGTGAGGAGAAGAAGAAGCTCTTACAGACTGTTTTACTGTGTTTGAACTTTTTGCATGTTGGCCGGGAAACATTCATGTCATTATTAGGTTCTTTAAGATAATTTTAATAACTCTAGTTTTACTTTGTTTAAAGGAGTTTTGGCAACACTGTTTTTTATGTAAATGTCATGTCTGTCATTCTTGTAGGTGGGATCCCCAATTTTGTTGTTCCTCCTGATGTTTCTCCCAATTTTAATTCCCTTTCCCCTCTGGATCAAAATGCAGACATAGATATTATTGTGTTCTGTTCAGACTGTAAAGCACCCTGAAACAGACTTATGATTCTGGGCTGTATAAATAAGCTTAACTTACATGGCTTATAGACCTGAATAAGTGGTAATGCTGCCTTATTGTGTAAACACAATCAGGAGGTAAGATTTGTTGTTACAAAAACATAATAAACCTCTCTAACAGTGAAAAAATGCTCGAGATTTTGGCCTCAAAAAGTTTCATTTGTCTCATAAAAAATGCTGTGCTGAAACTTGGATTAATAATGCCACCAGCTCAGGACTGGTTCATTGAAGCTTTATACAGTCAGTGTTTAAATGTCTGGATGTTTGTGCCTGAGTTAACATGGACTGTTATTTCAAGGTGGAGTCTGTGGATTGGCTGTGTTAAACCGCCCGGCTCGTTGCTTCTGTAGTGGAGTGATGTGTCTTTCCTGGCCAGGGGATTTCCTTCTTCCAGAAGCACTCAAGGTTATTACTGTGGAGGAGGATCTGAGCTCTGCTGCAACGCCTGTTTGAAGCTCCCCACAACATTTTGCACTGCTAACACTCCCAGAGATCACAGCCAGAGTACTAAAAGTCAATAGTATCTACCCTTTTCTTATTATAAAATTCTTTTTCAAATTTGATCTGAGGTTACAATCACCATTAAAATTGTGTAAACATTTAAAACACACTTTCATCCACCGTTTATATTACACACAGCCTTTATAAAAGTGATACAAATGCAGATTAATTGTACATTTTGGATTGAACAGATTACAGGTCTATTGATTCACATTGATTCCTCTGAAGTGCTTGCCTGTCTTGGCTCTGATTCCTTTCTGTTCTCCAAAACAACCAGGACTCAAGCAGCAAGCTTAACTCACTTGCGCCTTGCAACTAGCTGAGACTTGTTCATGTTTAGCCCCGTGGTTTATACAGTGTACCTATAAGAGCTATAGATTAATGTACTGTATGGCAAATCCCTGTTTAAGCTCTGTGCAGAAATCTTGTTAATAGAGTTATGCTGTTCACAGATACTGAACACACTCCTCTGGATGGAAAGGAAGATTGATTTTACCTGTTTAATTAAAGATTACAGGACAAGAATTTGATTTAAGTGCTGTTTAAAATAAATTATTCACTTTAAAGTGGCGCTGTGTAACTTAAAAAAATGTGGATAGCAAATTTGTTCCATGATTAAAGAAGAGTTGAATTCATTGCCAACAAAACACCCTATTTAACTCAATGCACTGAGAGGTTTTTGTTGCCTTACGGCCTCATTTGTTGTGGTTTGACCATAACCCCAAGGTGGCTAAACTTAAGAGAGATATTGCTGTGTAACCTGCTCTTTTCTACTTATGTTTCTGTTGAAAGATCCAACTTTTTTTTGCATGGCATGGTTACGTTAAAAGTCGATGAAAACCTGCAAACATCGAATGTGAGATTTGCTTCATTCTCAATAAGGACTGGCTTGCACCACAGGACTTGTAAGTGGAAAAAGCTGCTCTTCACTGACTTTCAGCATCGTTTGCTGGGCTGAGCTCCTGGTGCACAGCTGTTTGGGGGCGAGCTCATAAGTTTAAAAATTGGAATTGTTTTCATCCATGACTCTTAACCTGTCTGCAGCAATGAGCCGTGGTGACTATAGAGTCTTTGGTCACTATAGGGTTCATTCAGAAACTGCATAATTAAATGCAAACACACGCACTGTTGCTGCTGTTACTTGCAAGCTGGGGACTAATACGCAGGTCCTCAGTATGTTTTCATATTACTTGCACAAGTAACATGAACACACACAAATGATCCTGCAATCAAAGTAGCACTAGCAAAGCAGGGCAAAATTAGCTTTATCTTCACTGTAAACACTTCTTTTTACAACACTTTATCAGCTCACAGGATTTATTTTAAAGGAAAACGGGAAGGAAACGTAAACATGAATCATTTTGTTGCTCTGCTGCTCGATGTTTATGAATATATATCAAGAACTGAATAAAAGTCTTCAGGTTTGGACCCTCCAAGTTGATCTTAGTAAAGCTGATAAACAATTACTTCATGGCCATACTAAAAACTACAGCTCCCATCGCAACTTACCAGCATAGCAGCTCAGCTACTTTAACCTCTGCATCATGTTTTGACCATATGCATAACTTTATTCGCTATCCTATTTATTTCCCCATTTTTTTTGCTGCAGCCACTGTTTTCTGAAATCCAATCTAGTCTTGAAGTACAGTGTTAAAAACGTCAGTGAGTTTCAAAATAAATGTTTTTAGTTCTGGATGTTTAGCTTCATTTCAGCTCTCCAGGGGGCAAGATCTTTTTTATGCCACAGGGAATGTTTTTGTTGAAGTACCCCAGTACCCTAGTTGGCCACTGGGGTAAACTCGCAGCAAACCTAACTTGCAGTATTAGTATATCCATCTTGTGATCAGTCATCATAAATCAAGATGCTAAATTTTTTCCATCAGTTATTTGTAACAGCTTATCCTTTGCAGGGTAACACTCAGAAAAGCTGGGACTTTCAGCCTGTGAAGCAACAGTAACAACCACCGTGCTAAATGATGGTGTTTTTAAAACAACTTGAAATGAAAAAAACTCTTAATGTGCCAATGTATTATCCTGTAGTCCCCACTTGTGGCCACAGTAGCCACCGTTCTGCAAAAGTTACTCATCTATCTTTATTACTCAAATGAAAATGCACACAAATCTACTTAGGATCTCCTCTCTTAAAAATAAACTCATGACATGTCTAAATTGCATTTTAACACTACTTAAGCATGAAAATGTTTTAGACTTAAGCCTTGTCTCACTCTACACTGTTCTCAAGCAGAAAACAGTAAGATTATTTTTCTTTGACTTAATCTCTACTCATCCTCAGCAGACACTTCTTCATAGTTTATTTGGCGTGCACAATGAGAAAAACTCAGCAATTAAAATGACTGATTTAAGAGCTGGAACAGTTGTGGTATCTGTCTCTAATGTTTAATGTGCATCGGTTCAGTGGGAACACCATGCAGACTCTGTGCCTCTCTGCTGGATTAAGCACTGAAAAAGTTTCTGTTTCTCTTCTTCCTTTAAATCAAACAGTTGCTCCTTTGATTAAAAGGAAGAAACACAACATCCTTTAGAGCCTGTAAGAATGTTCTGTGGTCAGTAATAATTAGTGGTATTCTCCAAGCTTGGAAAAGGACAAAAGCTGGCAGTTCATCTGCCACTGTGAGCCAAATGTATATTGGGTTCAAATGAGCTGAAATGGGCAGTAGCTGTGCAAGGTTTCACGGTAAATTCTTCCCACGTATCATTTTTCTCTTCCCTGTCTTTAAGTCGCTCGCTCTAAGCCCTCTTTTCTCTCTTTCTCCCCCTGTTTTGTTATTTTACCTGGAGGTGCAGGTGTGAAAGGGGTGAGGCCGTGGAAAAACATTTGATTCCGCAGGCTTGTCATGGAGGAATCCATTGACTGACCTCTGCATCTTGGCACACAATGACAAATGGGTTTGCAATTTTCCGCCTGACTGAGGGGCAACAAAGCACATTTCCACTTTCAGCGGTAGGAAGTGAGAGTACAGTCTCCTTCTATCATGCTCTCTAACCAGGCAATGAACATTACACGCAGTTTTGCTTTGGCCTTTGCAGCTTTTATGGTCAAAACAGACAATTACACTCGCCAAGATCTATCAAGACTAACATACTTATGTGAAAGCTTGACTTCACACAATGAGGTAATGTTTTTCTTGTTTTTACCGCATCACATTTTTAAGACTGCCCTTGCTCTTTTATGCTTAATGTGTTTTCCTTTTTGCATCATTGATTGTCATGAATCTGTGTCATTTATAATGCTGAGCTTATGTGCATTTATGATATATGCACCTGAAGATGTCTAGCTTTCTTTTGGAGTCAGTTGTGCTGCTGTTTTTTTGTCATTAATTTAAAAAGGTTTTGTAGGAAAAAACAGGGGGTGAGTTCTATATGATAAGTTCTCTATGTATATATGTTGTGTGGATCCAAGAAAGAATGTCTTATGCAGTCAAGAAGCTAATGTGAATCTAAAAACCGTGAAATTTAATAAAAGCTTTAATGTTTTTCAATAAGTATTTTTGAAAATCAGCTCTTTTCACACCTTTTTTAAAGCACATTAATGATTGTATCTTTTTGTCTTTTATAATGCCAATATATGAAACATAGCACTGCCCCCCCCCACAAAAAAATGTCATAAAGATAATTGCAAATCCTCCTCACTCACACATTATGTTCATAATGTATTACATCCATTAGGTCTAATATCTAGCAGCACCTCTAAATCTTGCAGCGCTGCACACAGTTTGTGTTGTATTTCTCTGTGGGATACATCCATCTTGTTTTATGAGTGCGCTGCATTGTTAACGACAGCTACTAACCAGTGTTTTCGCTGCTGATTGAATTGCTTCCAAAGCCTACAAGAATGTTTAAAGTAGACGCTATGGAAATGAACCAATTGACCTTTTTTCTGACCCCAAAGATCTCCACGCCCTGTGGGAACAGAAACTGTCAGGCGGCACCAGAGTCGGCAAATCAAAGAGATCCATGCTGTTATTAGTGCAGCGGCACTCTGAGACCTACTGCCACTCCTCTAGCATGGCCTCCACACATACTTTATTGTCACGTAGCTATCATTTTTAAAAATGATGACTTAATTGTATAATGAGAATGTCAAACTATTAATAGAACATGTTAGAAGATCATATGGCCTGTCTTGGCTTGATTACTACAAAAATGAACCATGGAGCTATAAGCTCTGTGTTTGTAGTTTGTGTGTGTGCGTGTGTGTGTGTGTGTGTGTGTGTGCCCTGGCGGGGCAGTCCAGCCAAGCAGTCCGGCAGGGCGATTATGTCCTGTAGGGATAACCTGTCATGGTGCTGAGAGCCTAATTGATGCCTCATGCTTTTCAGGGGGCAATTATAGCGCCCAAATGTCAAGACCTAATTTGTGACTCTGTAATGTGGACACATGGGCCAGAGGAAGGGGTGACACGGCTGCTCCAGACGGACTCACACATTGGTTTGGTTCGCAGATGTGAAGGGCTGAGGGGGCTACAGCGGGTTTTAGTTGAGTAAAAGTATGTTAAACACACTTTATTAAAAGTAAAAGTTCTGTGTTTTAAATTTGAACATTTGTATTATCATAAAAGTTTGCGGGACCATCAAAGTAAAGCACTAAATTATTACATGTTATATATAGTGGGGATATTATGAATGCATTTATGTTGCACTACTCAATATTCATACATAAACATCATAGTGACACCTGACTCTGCTGATCCCTTCAGCTCTAGGGAACATTTCACAATTTTCAGCTGCATGTTTTGGTTTTACCTAATTTCAACTAAGTGTTTATGTTGCACTGCATCTGCAGGATGTGTAATATCTATCTACTGTCAAATTAGCCATATCAACACT
>JAPZDY010000026.1:5571703-5600608 GCA_029783645.1 Ctenochaetus hawaiiensis
CCGATCTTTTAAGATGTTATCAGTAAGCGCGAGAAGATTACTCTTGTCTGGAGGCGTGCACTGTTTCTTTGGATGGCTTATTCATTCCAGGCGGATGACTTTGAACATCTGTAAACACCTTCAGCTAACTGGTTAATGCTATTCAGTGTTGTCTTTTGTGAAAAAGGAACATTTAGGTTTTTGTTTCTCGGCTTGACAAATGTCTTTCTTTTTTATCAGGTGTCATCAGTTACACAGAATACCTCTTCTTGCTCTGCATTTTAACAAGTAAGTGTATATATTTTGATCAGCTCAGGCAGAATAATCTTGAAAACTATTTGGGAGATAGAGATGACTGTCCAGTGTGTTTATTTGTCTGATTTCAGAGCCCCATGCAGGCTTCAGGATTGCTTTCAACATGTTTGATGCAGATGGAAATGAAATGGTGGACAAGAGGGAGTTCTTGGTGGTACGAGCCTCATTTTGGTGTAATAAAATGCATTTGATCAATACATTTCCACATAATAATATATCATCCCCTCACCAGCTGGAGGAAATTTTCCGTAAGAAAAAGGACAAAAAAGAAGCTGCTGAAGAGATACAAAGATTTGACCAGCAGGTATGATTTTTCCTTTAAGTGATTTATTGAAGCTGCTATAAGCTGCATTTGAAAAGGTAATAAAAAGGTACCGCAGAGCTGAGAGGGACAAAAGACAATTCTCCACCATGTCACCATGAGTGATACCTTTCACATTATACACATTCCTTTGATCCATTTTCAGTAAAAAATAATGATAAGTGGAGCTTGATGTTGACCTGAATCCTAAATTTGAGCCATTGAACATGACATTATGTTGCATGACAGTGTCTTTGCTTGCTTTCGCTTGCTGTGTTCCTAGAGAACACTGACTGAACACAGAGGTGAATGTGGTCATACAGGGTAAAACATGCCTGAGGCTTTCATCTCTTTAGGACTGTCTTGTGCCACATGCAGGTGGATGTAAACAGGCAGAGGTGAATCGAGAGATAACAGCAACTCTTTGAGGTTTTATCGCATAAACACAACATGGAGGAGCTTACTCTGCCGGGACAAACGTTAGCATCTTTGGAAGGTCTTGCATCAATCTGAGGCCCGTATAACCATCAAAAAGATCATTAGAATGGGCACTCTAGATCTGGAAATATAATGATGCTTTGCAAGAAGACAAAGCTGAAGATGAAGACTGGGCGCATTCATAAAGCTTAAGAACAGAAATAAGAATCTTGGATCTCTGGTAAAAACACGCCATATAAACTTGAGGGCTACAACTTCAGCCAATAGCTTGAAAGCTAATTCAAACTACCTTTTTGTTCTAAAATACTTGTGAATTATAAATGAATCTTCTCCTTCTGCTCATCTTTTCCATTTCAGAGCCTGCAGCTGTACGGTCATCACAAATCCCAGCCACACAGCGTATGTATTGTTCTCTTTCTCTGAAGGAAAATAATCTGTTCTGCTTGTTGCATGTATTTTTGGCATGTGCTCTCCTTAACTGAAAAAAGTGTTTTTGCATAGTGAGTTAGCACAGAAAACACACATGCATCTCAGGGGCTGACACTACCCGTATTTGTGTCTGTTAACACCAGATAACCTCATTCACATTCACTGGAATTGAAACACACGACGGTGTACTTCAGCATTATCTGACATATTGCCTTGCGTGTGTGTGTGTGTGGTAGTGCAGGGGGTGCACCGCGGATGATTTATGTGCTCGCCTTTTGTCAGTGCTGGGCGAGAGATTCCACTTCAAAAAGCTCTTACCTGAAGACTGACAACGTTTTGCCCAGACCCCCATGTTTTATTTTTACAGTTTCTTGAGGAGTGGTATCTGGGCTCAGGTTACCTTTTGTGATGGGTTTGACCATGAAGATGCCCGTCAGAGAGCAGAAGCAGCACTGTGAAAAGCACTCAACACACACACACACTCACTGCTAACTGAGGGACAGGCCTATCTTCCCAGAGTGCTGTTTGAAGACTTTCCCTTGGGGTGTGTCTTTTTTGTTTTGATTCCCTTTGCCGTACTGTAGGTAACTTTCCAGCAAAAAGTTCAAAAGTCACATCTTTTCAGAAACACATAACAGGCATGTCTTCAGTGCTGTGGTTGGGCTTTCCCCGGCATATTCTAATTACAAGTGTATTGGGATCTTTTCATGAGATGAGATAGGAACAGCGCGGTGCATTAAAGAGTTGTTCCGTAATTAGCTGTGGGATTATGTCGTAAATCTCTCTCTGGTGAAAAGCGATGAGGCACAGAGGAAGAGCTGTTTTATCAGCTGTCTCATATTCCCCCTCAGGCTGAAGAGAGGGGAAAAAAATAAGATAAATAAATATTATGAAATGAAGCAAGCCATCTTTGAGAACACGTGTCGACGGCGGCTGGCTGTTTCTGGTTGGTTGCATACTGGTGTTGCTTCAAAATGAGGTGATGTTGAGACTTGAGAAATTTCTAGACTAAAGAAACGAGGTTGAATAAGTGGAATGAGAGCGCAAGCCATCAAAACAATTTATAACTGGAAGTTAAAAGTCCTAGTTTTTTTTAACTGCGCAGCACACAGGTGTCCTGTGATCTTGTTATTGCACATGACACCAATTACAAGCAAATTGTTGTTGACAGTTGTGTTTGAGTGTAGCTGTAGTTATAGTAGTCCCATGGCAGCTGGGGGAGTGTGCAGGGAGCAGTGTAAACTGTAATAATGATCGGTTAATCCAAGATCAGGAGCATGACCTCATTTAGAAAAATAGCAGAGTAACTTCTTTGTTATTCTTTGCAAATGTGTTGGAATTGTTTTTGTTCATTTTAACATTTTGCTAAAATCTGCACATTATCTTTTATAACTGAACCACACTCTCAGCCCAAATACCCAAATCGTTTACACTTATTTCACAACAGTAGGTGAAAGGTATCCACTAACCTGCATTTACCTCACAGCTTAGCATCAAATGATGATGTATGGGTGGGTTCAGTTACATAGTTAGCTTGGCATGAATCACCCTTCGGGTCTCACGCCCTGCATGCTTTGGACATGTGTTAGCTGTGTTGGCTCAATGTCCTGCCAAGAGGCTGCATGCATGGCTGCAGAGCAGGCTCACGTCAAGGCTGATGGGCCTCTGAGATACACCAGTGTCAGCCCTCGTCTCTTTCTGCCCGTCTGACGTTTTGTCTACTGCTACATGTCTTTGCAGTCTGTGCGTCTCTGTCCTTTAACCTACCTTAGTGCATTATCCATGTTTGTATGTCTGTATTCCTTTAATAATGTGTGCCAGAGGTATTTTGTGTTCTAACAGCTGTGCTTCAACTGCTGCCACAGGTTCTTAAAAAAGACAGTCAGCATGTGGAGGCCCGGGGCATGTGGGATGTTCTCAGACGTGGCACAAGTCAAGTGCTGTTTTCTGATCTCACTGAGGTAGCCATGCCCTTATTTAGATACTTCCTCATTACTTTGGTTACACAGTAATACTCTACACTAGGTTCTGACTGTCCTTACTGATGTTTCTCATAAAAAAAACTCCTCTAGGTTCTGTGCTAGCGTGCACAGTGGAACAACTTCTTAGTTTATGCAACTATCTTCTTGTTAGTAAGAGTATTCACTCAATATTTCCTCTGGAGCATGTTTAATGAATATGTTGCATGGCTCATATTTGTATTGTGCAGAAATGAGAAATGCTGGCTTGGTTTCAGGCACAGTGAAAAATTAACCATTAACTCTGAGTAATTATTCAATAGCAGAATCTGGGTATGGCCATTAACTAACATCTTTACTTAAAGCTTTCAGCATGGTTAAATAAATGCCATTGTTAATGTTTACCTGGTGTTACCATGATACGCTTCCATGTAACAAAACAGCCCATCCTGGCTGCACAATCTGCAATTTTGTATGAATTTACTTAATATTTAACTGAATCATTGCTGTAATCAAGTGTGTATCTCATATTATTTTCTCTATTTGTTTGCTTATACTGAATACATAACAACTGTGGTTGGATATATAAAGCTATGAGGAATCATAATACAGCAATTTCTTCCCTCTGATAGCATGTGGATGAGAAAACAGAGACAACGCTGCTGGTGCATTTCTTTGGGAAAAAAGGCAAAGCTGAGTTGAAATTTGAAGATTTTTACAAGTGAGTTGAAAAAGCTTCAGTCTTCTCTGTGATAAATCATGATGTCCCTGAGAAGAAAAAATGATCTCACAGTGTAATGTGGTCATTAATCATTTTCCTATCACACTGAACCTCCAACAGCTCAACCTTTAGCGGTTTTATTTGTGACAACGTTAAGTGTTCCTTTGTGCATGTGAGTTTTGGTGATGGCGTTTCCTGTCAGCAGCTGCCGTCTGTCTCACTCCTCCAGGTTCATGGACAACCTGCAGACAGAGATGCTTGAGATTGAGTTCCTCTCTTACTCCAAAGGCCTGCCGACCATAAGCGAGGAAGACTTTGCTCAGATCCTGCTTCGTTACACAAACGTGGACGACGTCAGCGGCTATTTGGAGAACGTGCATCACTGCATGCCGGATGAAAAGGTGCCGTTTCCTTCCAGATTCACAGTCACCACTTTACTTCTGACAGCAGTTAACAATGTACAATTAATGTAAACCAATACATCCGTAACATCCAGAGCCTCAAAACATGGAAAAATTAATCAACTACTCTCCTCTGCACTGCAAAATTCACAAGGTTGCACATTCCCTGCATTTTTAAGGAATAGTTTGATATTTTGGTAACTATGTAGGCTTGTTTACCTTTTTTTTCTCTGGCAACAATCCCATGTCTCTGTGCTAAACTTGACCTAAGAAGTAAATTAACTCAAAAATGTTCCCATAATCACCTCGAAGTATCTCTAATTCACATCTTGTAGAAATAATTAGTCCAATTCTGCATATCCAGTCCATAGTTCCGATTGCCAGCTTTAGTCAGTGGGATATAGGTTCATGTACAGGCTCAGTTTTACCACACTTTACATCCTCAGTTGTGATGACAAGACTCAGAGAAATCACTGCACACAGCCAAAAAATTGTTTCAACATTTAACTTCCAGCAAACCCACAAAATTTCAGGTTTATATTTTGGTTTTTATACAGCTTAAACAAACAAACAAATAAAAGGTAAGTTGCAGTGCTTTAGAGGTGTTGCTAACACTGGCGGCAGTAGAATAGTTCTGTCCCTCTGTTTCCAGTGTTTATGCTAAGCTAAGCTAACTGTCAGCTGGTCATAACTTCATATTTAGTATACAGACATGAGACTGGTGTTAAACCTCTCCCCAAACTACCAAAAAGGGGTTAATTGTTTATTGTGTGTAATATGTGCACTATTTCTTTAAATGAGTTGGTTAATTTTTCACAGACCTTAAAACAACAAAGTTAAAAATCTGATCCCCACTAACAGTAAGAAAATTACATAGCAATTCACAATGTTCGTGAAATGCAGCAAGTTGGCCTATTGGTCAGATTGTACTCAAATAAAACTAGGTCATAACCTTTTCTGCACACATTTTCAGACAGTCTCCTCTAAGACATAATCAAACAGCAGTGTTGCACTTGGTTGTTTTGTGTAAGTATGGGAGTATTTTAGCTATGTGTTTCTTTGGACATGGCTCTGTGAATTAGCTGCTGAGTGAAGCATCCTCATTCCAGCTTTAATTTGTTTTTTCTCTTGGCATGCTGACCCGCTCCTCAGCCACCTCAAGTAGCCTGTTGCTAGATCTCCATTGATTACCAAGTGGTTCTCATCGTTGGGCTAAGAGATATTTTATGGCCCTCACCTTGTTAAAACAGCAAAGCATTACAGATTAGTCATTACTGCATTTGTTCGGCTGTGTGTGTTGCCTGTTCAGAGGGGCCCCGAGCCACAGAAGGAGCTAGTAGCAGCGGGATGGTTGAGTGGAGATCAATAGGCTCAATGTTTGAGTCATCCACCAAGCCTGAGATGTTTGGGGATTCATCACTTTTGTTGTTTTTGTTTGTTCAAGTATCAGGTTAATCGGCCTTAGAAAAGTCTGCAAACAGCCTGACCTCTTCCCAAAAGCTCAAGTCCTCCCCCCGCTGCTGACAGCTCAGCGTGTCCATACTGCGCAGGGAAAATCCAGCAATGTATACTTTGTCTGTTTGGGTGTGTTATCTATCTGATGGCTTCAAGGTCCCACACACACTAAAGGATTCCCCGCTGGATGAAAGGGACAAGATTATGTGTTGTGTGAATTGTAGCACTATCTTTTGCTGGAGTGTTGACACATGCAACCGTTTGCTTTATGTGGCACTTTATAATTTGTCATGTTGTGTTTCTCAAGCTTTATGTTTCACTTTAAAAAAAGCCATGGTTTTTTTGTCGTTAACTCTTTGCAGGGAATCACCTTTGAGGAGTTCAGGTCCTTCTTCCAGTTCCTTAATAACCTGGAGGATTTTGCCATCGCTATGCAAATGTACAACTTTGCCAACCGCTCCATTGGTCAAGGTAAAGTTTTACAGTTTGTAATCAAAAACAAGTTGTATGAAACTTAATCTTGCATCACTGGAAAGTTTTGTTTTAATATTTTTCCTCCACAGAATGTGACTCTCTGCTTTCTTTCTTATGTCTCTGTTTGCAGTGAAGTAAGTTAAATTTATTGATATCTGTAAAAGTAGCAGCTCTGAAAAACTTGCCCCAAAAGCCATTTGAAGAACCACAGATTTTTTTGCACTTCTGAGTTTGCTTCATTTTTCAAACCTTGAGTTTACCACTTGCCTCCAATTTCTTTTTTTTTGTTTACACACAACCAAAGTGCACAATTTAAAAAAAAAAAGGAAAAAAAAAACACCCCATCATTTTAACAGTTCTATTTTTCTGTGCACTTGTAGAAACATTTGTCTTGTGGACACGTTCACTGTTTAGGAACACTGAAATTTTTCGTGTCTCTAGTTCATTGTAGCTGAACTTTTACAGTATGATATATTATTATTATGTATTGCAGAACCTTCATTTCTCATCAGAGGGACACCAAAATGGCAGCTCATGTGATTCTGAATCATCTCATTCACTTAGAACAATTTGCTGTTACAACAGCCATCACTCTTTTAAGAGAAATTTCCACAAATTCTTGAAAGCTGGATTTTAAGACTTTGTCCTGTTCAATGAAAAAGATAATAAATCTGGTCGGATGCTGATGGTGGGCAATAAAGTTACTTAAGGTCACATCTCTGCAGGCCATTGGCATTTTAAACTTAGAGGACCATTTTTAGTGTGGACCTTTTTTTTGCTCATAACAGCGTTGTCATGTTAAACCAAACTGTTGTCACGACATTGGAAGCAACACATTGTCTGAAATAAAAGACTCATTGAGACTTCACTGAAACTAAGGGGCCTCTCTCAAAACATAAGAAAAGCCAAAACAAATGTACAAAAAAGAGACAGACTTCATCATATTTGCTGTCATTTATATTTAAGAACACTAATTGTCTTAAATTTCACATCACACATTTTGTAATGTTCTGTTTTGTGAAATATTGTCATGTTGTTTTGCTGTACACTAAACACGATTGTTTTCCAAAATGTAATTTGTCACCTTCCAAACACTGAAATCAAGGTGGGTTTTAGTCTTATTCCGAGGTGAATTTAATGCTGCAAGGGATCAAAAGATTATTTCCCCCTGATGTTATTTATTGTCTATTTCTCAACTGATCTTATTTTTATTCTCTCTCAGAGGAGTTTACTCGTGCAGTCTACGTGGCTACAGGCATCAAGCTGACCCGCCACTTGGTCAACACAGTCTTCAAAATCTTTGATGAGGATCGAGACGACAAACTCAGTCACAAGGAGTTCATTGGTGTCATGAAGGACCGGCTGCACCGCGGCGACGGGGTGAGACAGCAGAGATCATTTGAATGCCATCTTTGCCTTTTTTTATGAAAACAAAGGTAACAAGATGTGCTCACCAAGCCTCTCTCCTCCTCAACTTGTCAGTCTGTAAAAGCAGCTCAGATGAGGAGGCACGCAGGTGTTAAGGTTTGGACTCCACAGCAGCACCGGCTCATGTGAAAGATTACCAGCTTTGTTAGTCTTTGACAGCTACTTTTTAATGTGTTATTACCTGTCAGGGTGGATGCCACATCTGTTGGGAGCTGAAAGATGACTACATGGATGCAAAGTCAAGTCAGACTTAGAAGGATAAATGAAAAAAAGGCAAACATGGGTTGGTGCAGAGCACAAAGATTCATGTTTGTTTTCAAAACAGGTTACTTTTTACACAATTAAGCCTACTTACGCAACTATTAGCATCACAAACACCACCTTTCTTGGTTAATTACAACTTTGAGTAAGCACTAATTATGCCTCTTTTCTTTATGTAGTGATATACTTAAATACCTCCATACCATAATGTCTAAATTACACTCCTGCTGCTTTTTATTACTTAAACACATCTCACCTCTGTGGTGGTAATTAGTAGTTTTGTGAAACTTTACTGCCATCTAGTGGGACATCATTGTGTTGGTGCTCTTATAGTATTTCTCGCTCTCTTTTGTACACGCTCTCAGGGCATCAGAGTGGAGGAGAAGTTCATCTCTTTTAAATCCTGCATGAAGAGGGAGCTCTCAGGCAAATAGGTACAGTCTTTTCTCACGCAGTCAGCATTCACTGTGCAGAAGGACAAGAACAAAAATAAAGTGACAATGTTTAATGTTAGGTTTTAAAAAACTGTTTTTTTTTTTTACTGGTTCATTGACAGAGTTTCCCAGGCACTTTATCCCAGTGTATAGTCAGTCTTTTCAGATGTGTTTTCCAGGCCCACACTCTGCTCGCCTGAGGCATTGAGTTACGCTGTAATATTAACGCCTGATCAACTGCTACCAGATACCAGCTTAAGTCTGCATACATGAGCAGTGAGCAGTGCAGTTTCAAGCTGTATTCATGTTTCAAAGGGAATGCACCTCTTGGGAGAGGGATTGATAATCTTCCCTGATAAATCTTTGGAAAGGACCTGTTATGTTCTGATCTGTATGTTCTTGCAAACATGGCTAAAATGTGAAAAATGTCCCTTTTGAGAAGTTTGAGAAGCAGGGGTTGAACATTTAGTCACATTGTTAAGAGATTTTAATCAGGATTAAAGTTCAGTAAATTTTGTTAATATTTCATAGACATCATTTATTTATTTATTTATTTGTTGCAAAGAGTTACATGACTTTGATGTCTGTTTGTTAAACATGAACCAGCAGCCGGCAGCCAGTTAGCTTAGTTTAGCATAAAGACTGGAAATAAGGGGAAACAGCTCGCTTGGCTCAGTTCAAAGATTAAAATATTCACTGAGCAGCACCTTTCAAACAATACTTGGATTTTTCTACCATTTATGATGTTTGTTTCACTGCAGTTTTCTAACAGTTCAAATGTTAGAACCACACATATTATTCATAATGGCAACACGGTGTGTTTGTTTCCATTTATGCCTGTTTTTTATTTAGTGTTTTCTCTCTGTTTTGTC
The DNA here is from genome assembly GCA_029783645.1 of Ctenochaetus hawaiiensis. NCBI lineage: Eukaryota > Metazoa > Chordata > Actinopteri > Acanthuriformes > Acanthuridae > Ctenochaetus > Ctenochaetus hawaiiensis. The sequence goes on from JAPZDY010000026.1 coordinate 5,581,170, forward strand.
TGCAGGTGAAAATCTTGTCCTCAGTGCTTGTCCTACAAACTGGATGAGCTGTGTCTCCTATGTGCTTTCTACAAAGACAGAAGGGTTAATGCATGCTACAGCATCTTATTTGCACTGTGCTGGAAGGTTTAAAATAAACAGGTTATGTAAGAAACAGGATGTAGTCGGCTGAATGGAAAGCTGTTACAAGTAGGCAAATAAACAAGAGGTACCTTAATAAACTGCAGAAGAAAATTCACTCAACTTTAATGTTGCAGCACTCCAAAATAGACTAAATAATTTGCCTAACTTCATTTGCCTAGTCAGAATCTGTTATTTATTTATATATTTATATAAATATGTTAGTTTCCAGTTTCCAATTGTTGACACTGATTTCATGTATTTATCTCACAAGTCCAACATGGTCTTATTTACTGCTTTGCCAGTGTGTGTTGTTCAGTTTGATTCTCCTTTCTGTCCTGAGCCTGATTTTGTTCAGCCGCAGCATTGCTCACATACTTTGTCCTTTTGTCGTCTCTGCAGCCCCCTGCATGGATCAGCTTAGGACAGCACCTCCCCTCCTCCCCTCCTCCCTATCCTCCTCCTCCTCCGTCCTCCCCCAAAGCGCTGCAGCTAAAATCCTCCAGGATCCCCCAGAGCCAGCAGGCCTGAACAAACTCACTCAGTCTGTTGCTTTTTTCACTGTTTAACTAAAGGCAGCTAACCGTGTTAATCATTTCTTGGCTAGTAAAGACAAGTGCTATTTTCACGCCACTGGCAGAGGAGACCACTTTATAAATAAATATGCAGAATGTGTAAGCCATATGCTTGTTCCTCACTTGGGACACTTAGCTTATGTTAGTTTTGGTTTTAAAGGAGCAATATGCTGAGATGACCTTCCCTTCAGGCTCTGTAAGTTACAGTTGACACTTTATAATGATGCTCCCTTTAACTACTGTACGCTTTGTTACTGAGGAATTCTTGATGACCTGTGTGATGGTACTATGTTTGTGTTAGATGAAGTTCTGTACTGCAAAAAACATTAACTGAAAATGTTAACTTGTTACATGCTGCACCAGACTAATGGATTTTTGACCGTGTTCTGCTCTAGTTTTTATTGTTTGTTTTGTTTGTTCGTCTACCTCTTCGAGCTGAAGCCTACACTCTGCTGGAAAAGTTCTGAAAAAACTCCTCACCCTCATTTTGTTCAACCAGGCCTTGACTGTTACAATGACGTTATAACTACATGGTGCAATAAATATAAAATAAATTGGCTCTTGGTTCGTTTGTGCTTTCTATTTCCTCTTTCTTACACACAAAGACTCATGTTCCAACAATGTCTTTCTTTCTTACAGTTTATCACTTTTTTTCACACAAGTCAGCTAATAACTTATGAAGTGCTTACACTGTCCTCGCCAGACAAGCCTTTTCTTTGTAACTGCAGTGGACTGATGGCAGGAGCACAGAAGAATAAATTAGCTGTTTTATTCTCAACCTGAGGACAAATCATTAACAGTATTAATCATCAGGAACCTGAGGCCATGTGGGTATATGAGACACTAAACAGGGACTTTTTATCTTTAAATGATTAATTTAGCAGGGTAATATTTGTCTCACACTCTTAACCTGCACTACCTGGAGTAAGATCAAGGACATTAAAGTTGATAAATGGAGAAAACATTTGGTAACAGCTGCATGAAACATCACTGTTACAATCTTTTTAACTTAAAAGTTTGTTTTATGAAAGGAAGTTAGTGGTTGCACTTGCTACCCCATCATTTTCATGCATTTATAACAATGTTCTTACAGACATCACATTTCTTACAAGTATGCTGTTTAAAGGAACAATAGTTTCACCCACTATCTCCCATATCTGTTTATTAGAGGTTTCACTTCCCGTCCATGTGAACAGTCCTCTTAACGATAGTCTAAGGGGGGACTTCAGCACATACGCATTGCACTTTAATAGACTTAAAGATATAAGAGATGGATTGAAGAAAGAACAGTTAAAAATATGCGGCAGACACAAAAGTTGCCTGACTTTTATAGTGCCTCTGCCGCTGATGAAATGTGTAATTATAAATATTGAACAGATTTGAAAACTATTGTTTCAGGCCATCCATAGAAAAGATCATGTTAAGACTCTTCACACCTGAATGCAATCCTTCAGCTGTGAGGTATGTAGACTCAAGGGGCATGACAGCAACTTGAAATCCTTGTTCATCTGTAAAACAGGAATTTTTTTAGTTACATTAAATACAGAGGGTTTACACAACAAATGTGGCACTGCCAAATATGATTGATCAGAGTACCGTTCAGACTGCTCCATAAGTGGACTGACTCAACTCTGCATTTTTGTGCCTGTCGTCTGAGGTAATTAACTTGTGATTTTTTGTTTAACAGTTGCACATTTTCTTCAGTCACAGATAATAAGCATCATTTTATAATGTCTAATGTAAACATAAAAGGAATCAAACAAATATTTTAGCCATAAAACATTTATTTTTAACTCAGTTGGACCCTAACCCGAATCAACCAAAAATCTCTTCAACCACCTTGTATTGAGTAACTTTTAGATTCAGGTCTTGGTTCACTACACCAAGCAAACTGTCGACAAGCAAAAATGTTGACTGCGAATCCACAGTGGATTACTCAAATAAATCCCCTTTTTCTCCTCTTTCTTCTTCTTCTTTGCCTCCTTCAATTCTTCTTTGTCTTCCTTTTATTCTTCTTTGGGTGTGATTGGCGGTTGCCAATTATAAGGGCTCTACGGCCACACATGGGATCAAAGTGTGGATCAGTAGATTGGAAGAAACCTAAAAAAATTATAATAAAGAAAACAATTTTATATATATATTCTCTTCATTAATTCAGTAATTTAATTATATTTGATTAGATGTTTGGAAATTGCACATGTTGTAGACCCAAGAAGGTTCCCTACAGTGAGACTAAGCACAGCTTTCTACACTACTGATGCCAGTTCCTTCCTCTCCTTCACATCCTTCACATGACCCCCACAGTCCAGCAGCACAAACTAATATTGCATCACCTTCGCACATCATAACATTCTTATGATGTCTTCCTTTATAAGGAACATCTACAGTAAAATGTTATGTAAGGCGTGTGTTTGTCTGAGTTCTGTTTTTTTATTTACAGATTCATGTGCACTTCCAAATTGAAATTTTTATTTTCTTGATTAGTTATTGGAAACTCCACATGAAATGCAGAAAGGTCTGTGTCCTGCAAGATGACAGTCCTTGTGTATCCGTATTAGATGTCAGAGGCTGAAAAAAGGTGGTGGTGGTTGCCATGAGTTTAAAATAGGTTGTTTGTGAGACTGAGATGCTTGATGATTATGGTACATTTTGTTAGGTGGCTGTAGCCTGCCACCCACCCAGACGGTAGAAATATCCCAGCTGTTTAATTTGTCCTCAGATTCAGACAGCCTTTATGAAAAAGACAGTTTCGATCAGAAAGAAGATGTGAAATGTGATGATATAGAACAGTTTGTGAGTAGACTGCAGCTTTGCTGGGACAGCTTGTGCGATAAATTGTACTGCAGGACTGCAAAATTTTGCAGGTGCAGTTTGATGTATGAAACAGCAGAAGCAGGTGGATCTTTCAAACCTCCACACATTCAGGTAATGAAAAAACTGAATGCCGGCAGCTTCACCTCTGCCATAATTAAACCATATTATAGTCAGGTAAAGAGTCCACAGACCAACACAAGTTGACGTTGTCACACAACACCTATCCACAAGGTAAGAGAAATGAATAATTAGGATTGATTAGCGTGAAATTGGATTTTCCTTGCATTTGTGTGCAAGAACAACATGCGTCTGTGATGTGAGGCTGCCCGACATCACCGCCACTAATGCATCTATGAGAACAGACCTCCGTTTCAACACCCGCGAGTCTGAACTTATTGAGCCCATCTGCTCGCGGTGAAAAAATGTGCCAGGCTTGCAGCATCCAGCGGACGTCATGGCAACCTGTGGGGAGGCAGCAGGGGCGGTCCTGAATCTGTGCGTGTGTGTGTAAAAGAGAGAGAGAGCTGTCTGATATTTTGTTGTAGTCTGTGCTAGTGGCTGGGCAGGACGATCAGAGGGGAGCGGTGCAGCAGTAGCGGCGGCAGCAGCAGCAGCAGCATCAGAGGCGGGCGGGAGGCTGGTAGGATGTTGCGTCTGAGCTGCCGATTAGGCTGATCAGAGCCGGAGCAACGATGCAGTGACAGTCTACAGGAAGACACGGGCACACACACGCATACACACACACACACACACACACAGACTTGGAGAGGGAGGGAGAGTAACACACGAATGCACACGAGAAATGATCCGCTCTTAGACTATGGCACCGTCGGGCTCGCGTAGTATCAAGAAAGGCTGTCAGAGAGTTTTGTACTGGATCCCGGTCCTCTTCATCGCCCTCATAGTGGCTTGGTCATACTACGCCTACGTTTTGCAGCTTTGCATAGGTAAGAAACCAGCTGTCTGGGTTGTATGAGGAAGAGGTGTGTGTGCAGTCTATGTCTGTGTGTGTGTGTGTGTGAGAGAGAGTGTGTTAGGGAAATGCCTCTGACTGGTGTTTTTTTTTTTTTTGGTGATGGGGTGTGGAGACATTTCTGTTTCAGCAGTTTGTTGTCCGGGCTGGATGCAGAAAAACTGTCTTGTTTATGCAGTGTGTGTACAGCGTCTGTCACATGACAATAACAGTTCAGACAAGAATTGTCAGCATATTGTTGCAAGAAAGTGGCAATATCTCACATCTCTTGTATGAAAAACACACAGGTTCAATATTTTCAAATTATCAGCCAGAATAAGAAGTATTTGACAACCTTCTCTTATTGTGAAGGAGCATTCATGACATTATCACAGGATGTACAGAATAGGATTAGGCCATCCTATGAGATTCATTATCTGACTCTATCAGCACTATCAGAGAGACTTACTGTAATAGCTTCAGGCTCGTGCAGACGTCAGGCTTCTTTATCTGAATTTGTATCCTTCACCACAACACCAACAGCATAATTGGTCAGGAAGTGTGTAATGGTTTTTGAGTCAGACTTGCCCCCTTTCTTCATGAGCTCCCCTGCTGCTGAATGTTGGATGGTGCGGTTACATACAGCGAATATCCTCGGTGAACGGTGTACACAGAGTTGACCTGGATATTGAGTAACGGTTTCTAGGATGTCTCAGAGGAGTCGCAGCAGCCTACTCATGTGCTCTGTTTGGCAGCATGTCAGACCGCTAAGAGAGCAGATATCCTCTGTCAAAAAGGGGCATGAAATGGAGACAGTTTCATGAGACCAAACAGAGAGAAACACTGGAAGGCAGCGTTTGATACTCCAGCGGTTTGCTCCCATATCTGATCTTCTCTAAATTTGGCAAGAGATGCTATCCACCCTTACCTGAAAGTGTACCCGTTTAACCTTGTCTCTACATCTGATCAGTGTGACTAAAGTATGCTGCAAAAGTCACAGCACCATGTCACTGGGTTCACCACCTCAGGTGAGGCTAGAGGGGTGGCCAGGAAGGCATCCCTCCCCTACCAGTCGCATGGTAACAGTTGGCTTCTTAGTATTACAGATAAATATTTGAAAAGAACGACAAAGAGAAACAAAAAATAACAACAAAAAGATGAAAAACAAACACACAGAGACGAAAAAGTGACCTCAAAGAGAAACCAAACAACCGCAAAGAGATGAATAACAGCCACAAAGAGATGAAAAAGACCACATAGAGATAAAAAACAGCTGTAGGTATGCAAACTGACTGAAATGAGATACAAAACAACCATAAGGACACATATTATGACCACAAAGAGAAGCAAAATAATCCAAAAGGCACAAAAAACAATAACGCAGTGATGAAAAACAACCACAAAGAGATGAAAGATGACCACAAAGAGACAAAAACCACAACAGGTGATAAAGACCACAACAAGATAAAATACATCCCCACCCATAAGAGACAAAAGACCACTGGAAACTACTGGATCAAAAATGACCAAAAAAAAGACAAAAAAATTCTCAAAATTAACAAACAAAAACAAAAAATGACCACAAATGGACACCAGATAGCAATAAAAAGAACGACAATAAAAGAGATAAGAAAAACATATTGTTTCTTGTTTGGTTGTAGGAGTGTTGGAGGCCCTTTTGTCAGCATGGCACTCTTTTTGTCAAAATTCACCAAATTCAACAAATGTGTATAAATATATTTTTAAAACACAATAATGTAAATTGTTTTTTTTTCTAATTTGTTGCCCCCATTGTACAAAACCTCTGTCATCAGTATTGTTAGTTTTAACATACATGCTAACTACATATACAACTTAGTATCATCATGATAATTTTATGTCCTTAAAACTTGTGTCTTCAAGTTACAGTCAAAGTTTGCAAATATTTGCATTACCAAATATTCACAGGCTAAAACTCAAAAAAGCAGACGCAGGAATAAAAAAAAAAAAACTCAGAAAATGGGCAGATTGGGCTAACCTGAAAACAAGCTTGTCAACACACAGCCAAACGTCAAGTAGGAGTAACAATGCAGGATACAAAACTCAGCTAGCCAGCTAATAATAATTACTAGTCCAACAGCAAGAAGTCTGCCTTGGTTCTGTCTCGCAGCCTTTTATTTTGTGAATCTGAAAGCCAGTCCTACATTTACTTTTCTCACTCAGTCACTTTCTTTTTCTCTTCCTAGCTTCCTCCGTCAGTGTCTTTCTCTGTATTTTCACCTCTCTCAATATGTAACATTCACCCTTTATAAACTGCTGAACATTAAAATGATCCTGAAGCTCCTGCAGATCCTGTAATTTTTAGGCTAAATAGTGCTATAATGTTGCTCCAACATCAGGATATGTAAAGCTGTTCATTTTTGTGTTTATCTCATTGAATAAACAATCTTAACTATTAATGTAAACCCTCTGTTCATCAAAGTGGCCTGCCAGCGTCTGTCCCATATGAATCTCTTCTGGAGTTACAGGATGCCTTGTTTCTGCTGCCTGCTCTATGAGATACCATCCTTGATCACTGTAAGGTGACAGAGAAGCAAAAACACTGTTTAAAGCCATCTTGTTTTGCAAGAGCAAACAAAAGTGAATTTGTGATGCATTCAAGTCATATGGGACGGACAGAGGAAAACAGCGGCAGCCTGGCCGGACAGTGGTTGCTCAGGGCCAGCATGTGCTCTGCAGACAGACACACAGGCGGTTGTGTGGATGTATCGTCAGCTGATACCTCTCGTTCGGCAGCTCAGTTAATCTCATTGTCTGGCTTACATAATTCACCCCGAGCATCTGCGGTTGACCCACTTTCGTTTAAAGCACCCAACATCAGCCTTTGAAACAGTTGGTCCTTTAAAAAATGTGAACATTTGAAACTAGGCGGTCTCATGTCTTGTTGGAAATAAACCCTGTCACAGCAAGAATGCAGAGGAAAAGACAGGGAATATAGCGATGACCATAACGTTTTTCACAGATGCATTAATATACACCCTTGCACATGCCCTTAATCACACACACACACTCAGACACTTATGCTTCACTGTCAGACTCTGGGGCTTTTATGCTGGCAAGGCAGCATGCACACGACTTTTGGCTGTACGCCTCATTTCATCTCCTTGGCTTACCTTAGCTCAGTTTCTGCTGTGTGCATATGCGTGTATGTGTATATATATATATATATTTGTGTGTGTTGCCTACAGGCTAATTGCAAAACTGATGATGCTTTTATGCGCAGCTAATCATTGCTTATATGTTGGTAAAGATTTAAAGCAGTGTCAGTGAACCTTCCAACAGGTGTGTCCACTGGACTGTTTTCAAGTTTAAGTTGAGGTGTGTGTCTGTGAAGCTTTTTGGATGCTCATCAAGTGTGTGGGTGCTGATGTCAGTCTTCAATCAGCAGCTTCGCTCGGGTCTCGCTGTGGGTGTTATTGCAACTGTCAGCATTCACACACAAACACGCACACAGAAAACACACAAACCGTGCAGCATGTTCCTGTCATTTTCAATGCCTTTTTTCAATGCAAAGTATCTACATCAGAGAAACAACGAGTCGAACTATTTGACTGGGTGGTGCTGTGTACCGATTTTCTGACTGGTGTGGTATTGGACACTGAGATTCAGGCTTGACAGTTCAGCATTTTTTTTTAGTTTTGCTAATTTAAAGTCAGGCACTGACTGTCAGTCAAACAGGTATCATTGGAAACACACTATGTGGAGAAGGTCTTTGTGTGACTGAGTCAAAAGAAAATAAAACCTTCCCCTTTTGATCTGCAAAGTTGGAAATAACTTAAAATGCTCCACAGTGTGTTTCACCTTCTTTTATTCAACACAAACCTGACAGTGTCTTTGTATTTTTCCCTTTTCAGAGTCTATTGAAGACACAGGGGAAAAGGGTAAGTATTGCTGTTAAACATCAAGAGGAATCTATGAGTGTGCTCAGCTGTTCTGTTAGATGTAGAGTTGAGTTCAGCAGCCTTCAGTCTGTGCAGAGGCAGCCCACATCAAAACACTATAATCAGCCTGTACCAGCTGGAAGACTTTGGTTAGTAGATGTCTGAATGCAGACGTTTATGCAGAGTGCATTTTGCACACACAGAGTCTGAAGATCTGTCAGAAATAAGACCAAGAGACCAAAATAATTCCCTCAAAACAGTGACTGACCCTCATTTGCTTGAACTGCAGAGGACAACGGGCCTTTATATGAGTCCAGGTCAAAATAGATGCAGGCTTTTAGTTTTGAATTGCCTCTGTTTTATAAGTTTATAAATGTAATATTTAGCATGATTCCTGCTCTTAACACTACAAGTATAGTTGTCTGGGACTGAAACGCAACATTTGAGGTTAGTAATACAGAAAAGCACAGTGCTGAAAATTGCATGTTAATATTGCTAAAACATACATTGTGCTAATCTGGCATACATACTATAAAATAGACACCAGGACGTTTCCTCTGGCCTTTATTTGGGGAAGGCCTTCATTTTATATTCCTGGGAGCTTATTATTGACTTCCACACACATTCACGCTACCTTCAGGATGAATTTCAATGATTTTAGCGGTGCCCCTCACTTCTCATCTGGCACCACCATCAGATTTTTAAAAAAATCATACCTTTAAAACTGATGTAATTCTCATCAGCCTGGGCTGTGTCGAGTGCTAATGAGCAAGAGTTAGCATGCTAAGACGCTACACTTATGATGGTGAACATGGTGAACAATAGCATGTTAGCGCTGTCATTGTGATCGAGTTTGCATGCTGATGTTAGCATTTAGGGATATATATCACATGACATGAAAGCTTCATCATCTTGATCAGACTAATGTGCTACCACACAAAATAAATGTCTTTACAAACTAGTGAACAAACTAGCATCAAAAAAACACCAAAGCAACTCAAAGTCTTAGTTTAGAGTCTAAGATGCTCTGTTAATGTATTTATAACATACACAAACGTCACTTTGTCCAACCACACAATTTAAGACATTATTAGATTCTGAGTCATGTTCAATTCTTAGTGATTGGAGCTGATTCAAGCCTTTTTCAGAGAGATCAAGTGCGCGTGGCTGCAGTGAATGACAATGAAAAAACATTCAAATATTTTTATTTGCTAATTAAAAATAACAGAAATACAACTATAAAAAATATTCATTGAAGCTATGGGGACTGTGAGTCAATGGTTAAATGCAGACCACAGACGATTTAGCATCAGTGATGATGACTTGTTTATGTTTTTCTATTTTCAGTTGTGTACTTGCTGGTGTACCATGTCATTTTCATCATGTTTGTGTGGGCTTACTGGCAAACCATCTTCACTAAGCCCATGAACCCCCTGAAGGAGGTGAGTGTGTCTGACTACGACGCGGTGTTATTGTCTGGCTGGGATGATGAGGCATGGTGGGAAGTGCAGATGTAGGTTACAGTCTTCCGGCGTGATTGAAAGCTGCATTAAGACTAATAATACTTTCCACTGGAAGTGCCTGGAGCTGCGCTGTAATGGCTCTGATCCTGACCACAGCACTTCAGTTCTGCAGGCTCAACACACACATACATACATCTTAGAGGACACTCAGAGAAAAGCCACCTTTGCATTTCAATTTAAACGAAGGCAAAGCACACATGCATGCCGTAATCATTCGTTTGAAAGTTCTCCTTTATGAGATGTGATTGCTGGATCACTCGAGGTTTTGAGATTGTAATAAAACTCAGACTTCATGTGTGCTGTGTTGTTTATTATCATCTAAGTTATTTGTTTCCAGTGTTCAATCATAAATCGCCTGAGTGGCTGAAAGTAATATCACATCTCTGTGCTGCTTTGCTCCCATTTGCCCGGTGGGGCAGAAAGAACCAAAACAAATGGAAGATACAGATATACTCTTTACTGCCTACTGAGCTGCAGCGTCCCACTAACAGACACCATTGCAGAACTGACACTGACACAGCCTGTAGTTTGGCTGACAGATAATTCAGATCTGCAATGGTGTGATTCATTAGAAACAAACAGCACTGCTCACTGATACATAGAGTTATTGATAAATCAGAGGCGCTTTTTGTCTTTCCCTCTGTGTTCTGCTCCACATAGTTTCACCTGTCCTACTCTGACAAAGAGCTGCTGGAGCGTGAAGATCGGGGAGAGTCTCAGCAGGAGATCCTGAGGAGGATAGCCAGGGATCTGCCCATCTACACCCGCACCAACTCTGGAGGTACAGTACACAGCGCCGCTGATGCAGAACAATAGGAGCAGTCTAGACTGACATGCAGCTCTCAGAGCTCATTTCACCCCCGTCACCTTGTTAGTCTGTGGTCAAGTGTTAGGACAGGCTGCTGCTGACGGCTGCGTGATTGAACTGCCTGTGTCTCCTCAGCAATCCGTTTCTGTGACCGCTGCCAGCTGCTGAAGCCTGATCGATGTCACCATTGTTCAGTCTGTGATAAGTATGGCTCTCTGCTTGTGCACCTATAGAGAAAAGACCACAGATATGTACTGAGTCCTGGCGGACAGCATTAGATTCAGTTACACTGACGTGTGACCCTGCTGTTTCACAGATGCATCCTGAAGATGGATCACCACTGCCCCTGGTATGTGCTGACACCCACATGTACTCACATGGTTTTGTTATATATCCTTGTGATTACATCATTTCCTTTTCATAAAAGGCCTCACAGTGTTCAGGTTTTATCAAAGAGGCTGTTTTTTTTTCCTAAAGCACAACACTGTCCAATTACTTTCAAGTAAACAGGGCCTGTAAACACACATCACATGCAAGCACAAAGAGCTTGTTTACAGGACGGTACGGCGGTGTAACCTCTCATCCTGCCAGACAACAGCAGAGGGAGACAAAACAAACTTGATTCCACTCTCTAATTTTTGGTTAAACATGATTGTTTTGTCTGTTCTCTTTTTTTTTGGCTGAAAATACCAGGTCCTCTACCTAACATTAAATTCCCTGAAAAGTTCTGTCAAGCAGTTGTCATGTGATGTACTTAACTGTTTCTCAGGTAAACGGGACAGAAAATCTAATAATATTTATGTTCATGTCCACAAAAAATCAGTGGTGTAGGTTCTGGATAAAAAAACAAAAGATTAAATTAAATTATAAAAAACAACAGCAATAACAACAAATCAACTAAAAACTCATATGAGTACAATAGAAAAGCTACAGCATACCACTTACTTATTTAGTAGCTTTTTTTGTTCAAACTCACCTTGCAAATTGTCCTCAATATTTGCAGCTCCTCTGCTCAACTGTTATCAATGAAAGAAAAATAAGTCATGTATCTTTGCATTTAGAAAAGATGTAATAATGATACTTTTTTTCCACACTGACCTGCATCCTTTCATTCTTGATGCAGGGTTAATAACTGTGTGGGATTCTCTAACTACAAGTTTTTCATGCTGTTCTTGGCGTATTCGCTACTCTACTGCCTTTTTATAACTGCTACAGATCTTCAATACTTCATTAAGTTTTGGACGGTAAGTATCGGTTGAATCATTTAATACATTATGTTTCATCGTCTGTAGAAATTGTTTGAATACAAAATATCTCCAATCACATCTGATTTGACATCTCGAAACATGCATTTTGTGTTAAATATGTGGCATTTGATCTTTTCACAAGGCTGGAGGTAGAGCACATTTCCGTCTGAGGGAATATCTGGTATGAGCCAAAAGTTAGCTAGTGGCACTCAAGTAGAAACCGTTTAATTAGTTCCCCTGGAATAGAAATCTCCCAGACTTTTTTTCTCGAGTGTTCCCTCTGTTTTCATGCGGTTGTGTTGATTGTTTGTTGTTGGTTTTTTTCCCCTCAGAACGGACTCCCAGACACTCAGGCGAAGTTCCACATCCTGTTCCTCTTCTTCTCAGCCTCCATGTTTTCAGTCAGCCTGGCTTCGCTTTTCACCTATCACTGCTGGCTCGTCTGTAAGAACAGATCCACTCTGGGTAGGTGGCGCACTTCCTGCCTGTGTATATATGTGCGTTTGCTCTGTTTGTGGTTGCAGTAATTACAAGGCCTCTGCTTGACGGCTGCCCGCTCATCTTTGTGCGAGGTGAATAACTGCTCTCAGGCTGCATACGGTTTGCACAGTCTCCTCTTTGCACTAACGATAAAGGATGTTTCATTACTTTCTTTTTTACCCCCAATCAGTGGCCGTCCTCATCAGTGCAGTGATTTGATGAGCCTCTCTGGGCTGTTATCAGACGGAGCGCTTTCTCATTATGTGTGCACAGTGGCACACTTTGTCTCTGTGTTGAGGAGAGTGGATTATCCAGAGGAATATGTTACAGTGTAATGCAAAGACACGAGGCTCAGAGCAGTAAGCAGCTTAGTAACACACACTGCTAGGAAGAGAAGTCACACACAGTGGGACAGTCTGAGATCTGCTTTTCCTTGACAACAAAGACACTTTCATTCAGAGTTGCTCCATTGATGCAGCCATTCAGCAGGAATCCCTCATGTGTTGTCTCAATGAGCTTCTGTCAATGATGTAAAAAAAAAAAAAAAAAACTGTTTACATAAAGACAGACTGCGGTGCTGTATTCATTCATCCTTATGTCACTGACTCTGCGTTTCCACGTCTGTCTTCTCAGAGGCTGTGCGCTCTCCGGTTTTTCGCCATGGCACAGATAAGAACGGTTTCAGTCTGGGCTTAAGCAAGAACTTTCGCCAGGTCTTTGGTGATGAAGTAAAATACTGGCCCATTCCTGTTTTCTCCAGGTAAGATCTTCCAGGCTTATGTCAAAGGCAACTCAGAAGAAACTCATCAAAAAGTATCTATCAAATCAAACGACACAAAAGAGAAACATTTTCAGAGAGAGGGAGCTCAAAGGAAAGAAACAGATCCAATATAGCAAGTCTCTGTGTTAAATGATTTATGTTGTGTGCTGGCAGATTGTTTGAAAGTTTTGAAGCCCTGAAGACCTGCAATTTTGAGTCTAGACTGAAGGACAATCAGGGCAAAGACTTAAGGCTTCACAACTGGGCAAAATGAAACCCAACTTAAAACCTATGAAGACGCTCTAATTTGTTTTGTGAGGTGTGTTGGGATGGCAGGGCTGTCACCACAAAGTCACCCTGACTTTGACTCACCTGTCGTATGAAATGTGCTATATAAATAACTTTTTCTTGACTTGACATTAATGGGTCAAATATATATATGTATAAAATATTCTTTCGAAGACATTTGTATGTACATGATCAATTTATGCAAATAAGTACAGTTTACTTGTTAGCCTATTTTATAATGTATTCATGTAGTGTGTTATAGTTGTATTAATAAGACAGATCACAATACAAATTCCACTCATCTATTATTGTACATAAACTATATTATTAAAACCTGCTGTAATGCTGAAGTGTTTAAAGCCCCTATTTACTCTCATTGCATATGTAGGACTGTGTGACTATATGAGGTCAATGAGTTTTTACATAAACTGTAAAATCAGCATCAATTTGCATAGCAGTAACACACATTTTCCCCAGAAAACTCTACTATAGTTAAAATCTCGTCACTCAGGACGTTGGAACAAAATGGTTCAGAAGAGGGTAAAAATCCCAAAGGAGAGCAGAGAGAATCAGCTTTAGTAAACATCATCATCACCACTGTGAATTCGTGCAGATGCTCCAAATTATTAGTAATTATTATTATTAACAAAATATGATTATTAGTCAAATTATGACAACAAAACCTAACAAAATTTACATGTTGTATGTGTAACAACAGACTGTAATTGTGAAGCTAAAAAATTTAGACTGAGATAGAACTGGATACAAAAGCCTGTTTTGTTCCATAGTTTGCAACAACTGGCTACTACAAATTGTTTTCTTTCATAAACTGAATTTACTCAAACATGGAGGTTTCTTTTCCTGTGTTCTTGTTTTTTTTTTGCATCGGTAGCCACAGTGGCCGCTATTTATGAAAAGTTTCATCAAGATGCTTTAAGAATGAACCAGCCCATATTTGCCAACTTACCATCATACTTAAAATAAAATACATAACACACCTCTAATTCTATTGATGTGTATAATATCTCAAAATTAAACTGATTTATTACCAGCGACTTCAAACTAAAACTGTGTTTTTCTACTTTGTTTTCTGCTGGTTTTCTAGTTTAGGGGATGGTTGCTCTTTCCCAACCTGTTTGGTGAATCTGGACCCTGAGCAGCCCTCGTCGCCCACTGGCTCCAACACTGCCAACAAGGGGTGAGTAAAAGAAAACATACACACAAGCATCTGTTAATAAGAAAGTAAAGCCAGGCACAGCCCAGAAACATGAGAGTCTGCACCGATATAAGTCAGCCTGCAGTGGTTTATTAACCCTGTAGGTTTAATGTTGCAGGAAAATCAGCCTGCAGTTTAAATTCATCAGTCAGATCAGGATTACAGGATTTAGGACTTATTTATTAAGAGAAGCATGTGATCCTCATCAGTGGACCCATGATTCCCGGCTTCATTTCAGCTCATGTGTGTTTGTATGTTTCCAGTGCAGCAGAGGGCCGCCACTTCCCCTCCAAGCCACTGAGGGAGTCTCAGAGTCGACTGCTCACCAGTACCCCCTCCTGGACAGACAGTGACAGTGCTACAGACAAAGACAAAAAGGGTGAGAGAATTTGACCCTCATTACAATGTTTTGTTATTTTTTTTTAAATTAAACAAACTTTAGATGCAAAATCAAAAACAATTATTGATTAAATTGACAGAGTTTATTCTGCTTGTTTGTTTAGGTGCCAGCAACCCAGGAATGACCATAGAAAATGAGGCGTAATTAAATGAGGCGAGTTAAAGATGGAGGTGAAAACTTCAACCCAGAAAAGTAAGTTTACAGTCATAAAAAATTTCTGAACATATAGAAGTATAAAGTATTCATTACTTTGTGTTTCCCCTAACAGATCTATGCTGCCCCCCTCCCTGGTGTCTGTGCCTATCAGAATGTGACGTGGTGGTGACATCATCAGTAAATGTTGTTTCCCGTACCACACCGTGATTCTGAGAGGTTTACAAGACTGATATCACACACAAACCAGAGAAAAATGAATGACTCTTATCATCACCTGTTCTTGATGTAAGCAACAATGTCTGCTGCTATCTGAAAGTATTTGGGCTTAAGAACAACTGAACTGAATTTATTACTGCATTCCAACTATCATATCCTTTGTTTGTATATGAAAAAAAAGCACAGCAGCGATGAAAGAGATGTTTTTGCCCTTTGTATACATGAATTAATCTGAGCTGCTTTTGTATGCTACAGCAGAATTATCTGCAAGTTGATTTCTTTTATGTCATTTCCATAGCTAAAGTAAATACTGTTATAAGTTTGCCAAATGTTTGCACATTTAGTATAGACTAGTGGTGGTGTTAATGTGATGTAACGGATATTTCTTTATCCCCCTTTTTTTTTGGTCGTTTTTTCTGCGGGAGGGTTGCAGGTGTTCACCCACCATGCTGAGTGTTGTGGCAGTTCAAACAATGCATGCTCTCGTCTCAGGATGTCAACACAAACACACCTTGTTGTAGTGATGAACTGTACCACAAAGATGTTCTCCCCCCCCTTTGCTTGAAGACAAAAAAATTGTATGAATTAGTAATCTGAACAAGGGCTCTTCTAACACGTCACAGCATGAGTGAGGGTGCTGCTGTCACACTGAAACACCTGTGGAGATGGTGCTGCTCTGTGCTGTAACAGCATGTTTCCCACCTCTGCCAAGTATCTTAACTGCTGTCTGGTCTTCAGTGCGTCAAACTGCTGGCCAAAAGCTTCCAGACTGTCTCTGGCGATACACCAAATTCTGTGAACCATAAAGATTCAGAAACCTGAACAGGATTTTCAGAGGTTAGGGTGCTCCTACCTTAGACATGGGCTTAAGTATTTGGGTCACAGAGTTTAGTGTGACATTGGTCACCAGAGAAGCCTCTGTGTAATGCTGCAGATCTGTTCACCATCAAGAATCAGATACTGTTTTCACATGATGTTGTGAATGAAATGCAGAGCAAAAAAAAAAAAAAAAGTTTAAAAAAAAAAAGGCTCCAGCCGCTTTGTACAGCATATTTTCACTTTCTGAGGACTCTGGCTGGAAATTATTACAACATCACTGAAAATTATTTGGAAGAATGTATGCTTGTTTCAAAAAGAAAAAAAGAAAAAGCTCCATGGTGACTGTCGATCTATATTTTTCTATTCTGTCTTTATGATTCATGAGACAATATGGATGTGTGAAAGATGTACTGTACAGTTGTGATGCCTTATAAGAATAAAATGAACTCATCTTCAGCCTCTTTATTCAGCTCCAGCTGCATATTTAGAAGGATTTGGAGTCATAAACGAGATGTAATGGCCAAAAACATTTTATGGTAGAAAAGTCTCAAGCCTTTATTTACAAAATAATCTCAAAACAATCCTCCTGTATATTGCATATTCTTTTTCCACTCCTTTACAGTGTGAAAGATGTGCTGCAGAAAGACAGAATAGTTTCAGCTGTCAGATTTTTAACGCCGAGGGAGGTTAGTAAGAGGTGAACCTACACTCCAACACACACCTATGGAAGTTCAGGATACTATTCAACAACACAGCATTTATTCAAACTTTTCTGTACATGCGGCTGTTCTATGCAGCATGAATGAATTCGAAAGCAATACAAAAAAAAAAAAAAAGTCATTCAAAAGGCCAGAGCTACAAGTGAAATCCACTCCACTGGAACAAAAAGATGTTAAAAGGCAATGTTACTTTTTTTCCAACGAGTAAAACTTTTTTCTTCTTTTATTACAACACTAAAACGCTACAAAACTTCAATCTTAATTAAAATGAAAAATTACTCTCAACAGAGCAGTTTAGAATAACCTCAATGTGTCAAACAGCAGGTCTTTTTTGTTTGTTGATAAACTTCTTGTTTTTCTTTTTTAAGGTCTGGTGAATTTGAAATCAATGCAAGACCATGTAGACGGGTGATGCATCTGTGTTCATGTGTGCTTGTTTCATTGAGGGTGTTTACATGCACAAATAATCCACATTCCTCCAATGAAAAGTATGCATCTAGTACATACTGCATATTTCCATGTAAGCCACTACTTGGAGCATTGTCATAAACACAAGAAGAAAATAGCAAAGAAGAACTAGCATTTACTTGTTTTAGTATCCCATCCC
The DNA here is from genome assembly GCA_029783645.1 of Ctenochaetus hawaiiensis. NCBI lineage: Eukaryota > Metazoa > Chordata > Actinopteri > Acanthuriformes > Acanthuridae > Ctenochaetus > Ctenochaetus hawaiiensis. The sequence goes on from JAPZDY010000026.1 coordinate 5,598,790, forward strand.
ATGTGTGAGCAGAATTCACCGGCTTGTTAGTTCAAGGCTTCTCACAGTGGGATTAGAGCTTATTCAGATCATTTTAAACACTATTTTTATATGAACAAAGGAGAAAAACTGCAATGATATGTTCATGTGCATGTAAACAGACTCACTGAGGGCTCCCTTTTCTCATGATCATAGATCCACTGACAGAGGGCGAGCTTACCGACACCTGGTGTCAGAATGTTGAATCTATTCAATGTCAGAGACCCAGCGCAATAAATTAAAATTTAAAAGATAAGAATGCAGCTAATATTTAAGGCTGAGCGTGGTGAGAGCGGTTGTTGTGATAGTAAAGAGTCACATGTTCACAATGTAAAACAGGAACGTAGAGAAGGCAACAAAGAGGAGAGAGACACCAGAAACATTTTCAGCTTTCCATATAAAATCAGGTTAGAGCTTTAAAGTGCAAAACATTTTCTACAGAACATTTTAGGAAAACTAAAATCCCATCTTTTCAAGCATGTTAAATTGAACTGATCCAACCAGGCCGCCTAAACCGCTTCATCGGAATAAAAGACTAAACTCACACACACACACACACACACGCACGCACACACACTCACTCACACAGCCAGCAGGGGCATGTGTGAGAACAGCTGTGGGGTTTTTCGGACCATCATATTCAGTTGTCTAAGGTAGAGAATCTATGAGAAGCAGCTTGCTAAATGACATGTGTATGTTTCGCTTTCTTCCATTATTATCATCCTGTTGGCGAAGCTTGGCTTCAGTGCCGCACTGATAGTGCATGTTGGACCGCAGGATGGGAGAGTTTCAGAGTGATGTCACGACTGCTGCTTGTTTGCCTCCTCTTCATAAGCATTTCCTGTTCCGTTCTGGACGTAGGCCGAGCCGGAGCCCAGTCCGTACAAATGACCACAGTATTTTGCATCATCGATATGGTCCTCAAAGAACATCTGAGGGGAAAAAAAATCAACACAGGATACTGAGCACAGATTCTTGCATGTTCATTTAATGCCATTGTATCTTCTGGAACACATGTATGCTAGCATCATAGTGTTAAATATTAGCATTGATGAATGTATTCCAAATTTTGTGGTGGTAAGCAAAGCTGTCAAGTAATTTGCACAGTGATTACACCTGTCAACATTGCTTTTTTTCTTTTTCATATTTCCCAGCCTTGTGGAGACTAACATCATGAGAGATATGCACATTTAGAGGATGGTTTCTAGAGAGCCACAGAGTTTTTACAAAATTTAAAAACCCCATTAGAGAGAGAAGTGAATAGTTGATTAGGCCCATTAAAATTGGATGCAGAAAGGGCTTTTGGAAAATGACAAAAATGATCATCAATATTTTTGGCAGATTTTAAAGAGCTTTGAACTATTTCAATGTGGGTAGAATCTGCAAATGAACAATGTTAAAAACTTCCCTCCATTGTCTCGGTACTGAGATCCTGCTGCTCATTTGCCTGCAAAAGTCCCCTGAGTGTCTGTCTCTCTCTCTGGTACTGAGACAGAGGCAGCTCCAATCTCAAACTCAGATCTCACTCTTTTTCTGTTCAACACAGAATGCTTATTAAAAAAAAGCTCAACCAAACATGTAAACATCCTGTTCAACATCCAGTAATGATTTCCTGGGTTTCTGGTTTTAGACTATTTGCTAAAAATAACAAGACGTCAACTATTATTTAAAGATGTCAACGGAAAAGAATAATATCAAATTAATGATCGGTGAAAGCAAAGATAATAGAATATATGATTTAATCTACAAAGGGGGGGGGGGGAGTTATTTTCAGGTTTTTTTTTTTTTTTTTAAAAGGTTT
>JAPZDY010000026.1:5615581-5628563 GCA_029783645.1 Ctenochaetus hawaiiensis
CAGAGGTGTACTGCAACACATTAAAGGAACGCATGGGTAAAAAAGAAGCCGGTCTTTTTTTTAAAAATCCTTTTTAAAACTTCACCTCTGCCCTTACTTAAGTACATTTGTGAGACAGTAATCTACCTTTTACCTTACTACATTTGTCATATACCTCCATTAAAACTTTTACTGCAAGTACTAAGTGTAGAGGTGTGAGAGCTTCAGGAACACCTATACTGCATCTGTCTAAAAGAACAAGAAGCATCATTTGTCTTCTGACTATGATGCAATGATCAGCTCTCTGTCTGCATCTGATCACTTTCTCCAACAAAATCTAACAAATCCCAGCACTTACATGATGATGAGCTTGCTGTGCCTCCTGTAAAACACTGAGATTTTCTCTTTTAAAAACCCTTCTACAATCACACTGAAGTAAATTACACATAATGTAGGTGAAAATGTAATAAGCCAGCTAAAGTGAATTATTTTCATTTTAAAGAGTAATGTTAAGTATTTAGGTGATAATGACAAAACTTGTAGTGGTCTGTCAGGATATAAATTTAAAAAAAGAGAAAGAAATACTATATAATTATAAGTCAGTCTTAACCTTAAATGCAAAGTAATTTATACTTTGAGTTGGTAATTCATAAATGCTATATTACTTTTTATTTGAGTAGATTTTTTCAACTGGGAGTAATACTTGAGTACAGATTTTCAGAACTCTACCCACCACCGTGTGTCATTTTTAGTGTGTTTCTAACTTTATTCATTTATGCTATATTCCATATGTTTTACTAATGTCTACTCCTGTCATCCATGCGGATGTCCTTGTAGTCACGTCCATAGCTGTTTGTAAAAAGGACCAACTCAACATCTTTTTTGTTCTATATCTTCACAATCAAAAATCCCCTGTTGCCCTGTAGCTTGGCTGTGTTGTAGTAGAAGTACATTTTTAGAAAAAAGTCCTTAACTTAATGTGAGCAATAGGTCAGTCTTGGCTGAACACAATCAGAACAAATTATACCAAATAAAGAATCTTGTGATGACTCAATGTTTGCTTTGGGGATTTGTGACCTTCAAAGTCCTCTTTCCGGCCTGCATTTTTTTGTAAAACAAAAACTTTTGGCTTGAAGATTGAGGGTGGTACTGAGGTTGACTGACTAATGTTAAAAAGTCATTTTGGAACAAAAATTTGGCCAAACAAATCAAGCAAAAAAGAAGTAATGTCACTGTAAAAATTTACAACTTATGACATGATCTCTTTTTTTACGTAATGTTGGCTATGTATATTTAAAAAGAGCATCATACCATTCCTGTTTGAGTTTGAGTTATGACACCCTTCATGCCCCTTTAATTCCCATGACTTGTCACAGGAACGCATGGAAAAAAAGGGAAAATACTTGCAGTCAACATACGTGATTTTCCTTGGAGTAGTACGACAGAGTTGGAAATCTGCCTCTGCTTCTGAACTTGGAGCTCCCCACTATGACCGGAGGTGTGGCAGACTCGGGTACAAACAGGTCAGCAGGGTAAGTGTCACTCACCTTTGAAAATAACGTAACAAAAGTCTAAGCTACTCCCAGTTCCATATTTGGATAAATAGTACAACTGGTCATTGATGTCAGTGCACTGACCTTGTAGTGTTGGTTAACAGGGGAGAGTTTCCACAGGGAGTTTGGGAGTCCCATTCTGCTGTAATCAGCCTTGAGGTCCAAGAAGTCCCATTCCTGTCGTCTCTCCACCTCATCAATGTTAGGCTTGTATGAGAAGCAGTACAGCTCCTCGTAACTCTCTGCAAGGCACAAAACTGGCTGACAAATAAAGGCTGATGTGCTAAACCTGATTCAGATTGTCAGATTCACAACAAAGATTTACACTGGAGACAGAACATTTTTACTTCCAACACAGAAATCCAGATGCTGTAAAAAGCCAATACTAGATAATAATATTAAACCCCTTTTTTTACTAGTCCAACTAGAGAAATATTTGAACAATAAATTGGTCCCTTGTTGACATGAAAACACAGGTTACCTGGCTGAGAGAGACGCTGTAGGGACAGATAAACATCATGACACTCCTGCTCTCGAGGTATGACAAAATGAAGAACCTGGAAGTTCTTGCAATGAACGATCAAAGGACATCCTGAGGCTGAGGAGGTTTGTTTCTCCAAACTGCACACCAGTGTGTGAAGCACCTGAAAGATAAATGAAAGAAAAATACTTTTGATGTTTTCTATCGTGAACACAGTGTAAAGCATAATGCATGTTGACTCCAGAAACTACAAATAGAATTTGTGAATTGTCTGTTATATACACATTATCTTGTTGAAATCCTTCTGACAACATCACACAAACAAAAGCTTGTGTAATTTGTTTCTATTTGTTTGTATTCACTCTCTGATTTGCGGTTCTCCAGTGCAGTAACATGATACTTACCCATGTTTCATTGCGCACCCCCGTCTCGTTCTCTACAAATATGGTGTGAGTGGCTGTCAGGTAGAGGGTGCCCACCCTACTTTTTCTGGGTGAGACTCTGTCAAGCAGCTTGGCATTCTCCACCTGGATGACAGAGAGGAAGAACAGTATCACAAGGCCTCATCGTCCACACATGATCGGCTCGTTATACAGCTGTAGGTGCAGCTGTTACTTCTTTAATGTGTTAACTGCACTGATACACAAACACACCCTGCCGTCAAATCTGGCTGACAGCAGCAAGAGGACTCTGGCTGCATACGTGGCCGACATGGCACACGCCCTTTAATCATCGAGACTGTATGTTTGTTTAATGATTTGATTTAAAACTCCGCAGTCCTTGCGATTGCACATGAAATCTTGTGTGGAAGTGACACGGGGGGGGGGAAACGTTACAGTGCGGAAATTGTGGCTAATCACTGCGATCAGATCCGCGGTTACCTTTGGTAGTCGGATGTGCTCCATCAACCGCTGACAGATGAGCAGCTTCCTCCGATTATTAAACCTGTCACAAAGCAACTACCGACAGTACAACATGTGTACAAATGTGTGACAGCTTGCTGAAGGTTAGCTTAAAAGGTTCAGTTCTTCACGCGCAGGTGAACCCGACCATAACACCGCTTCTGCTGTATTTATCAGAGCTGCACCGCCGGGTCCTAAAGCCCGCCGAATGCAAGCTGGAGGCTGGAACCTGTTATAATAGTCTAAATGCATTTTAGCCTGCTACTAACTAAAGTTAACATGTATCACTGAACTTTTGTTTAAGTTTTCGCCACCGAAAGTAAGTAAATTTACATACAATTCCTGACCTCAAGTCATTTAAGAGGAAAACGTGTCGTGCTGCACAACTTCAGATAAACTAGTGATTAGTTACATCAGGTTAGAAAGTGGTTTGTTGATAAACAAGCTAACGTTAGCCTAAAAATTGAGCCAAGCTAATGATTTCTTTAGAAAATGTTTTCACGGATAAGAAAGTTTGTTACTTACAGTTAAAGATATTTCAATTTCAGCTAAGAGAAATTTTACTCATGATTTCAGGTAAATAGAGTTAGCTATAGGGTGACCATGAGCTAATTCTTTGTTTTTTATGTTATTAATTTATATGATTAAAGTTATGAAAACTTTCTAAGGACTGTAAACAGCTAAGAGCCAGTCAAAACCTGTAGATACTGCAGGGAGACGACACAAAGACCATACACACAAGACCATGTGAAAGACCCAATCACAGGTGTTTCAATTTACCCTGGCTAATGAAATTCGCTGAGGTTTACATCTTGGGTTAGATTTTGCCAGGATTTACATCAGGTTCCCAAAATGTTCAAATAAAAAGACTAAAGGTGGAAGTCTTACATGAAAAGATAACAAAGTTAACAGAGGGATGAGGGACATGGGGCAAAAAGTCTAAATTCTTTTCACATCAGAAAGCATGACTGACCAAGACAAAAATTATAGCTGGTCATCAGTTTCTTCCTGTCAAAATTACACCATACTTCTAAAAATCATCACTGAGATGATGAATATGTCCTCAATATCCTCAGCATTTTTCGGAGTTGTCAGCAGGACAGAAATAGCCCTGAGCTTTGAGATAGCATTTAGTGAATCAACTTTCATCCTTTCTAAATTCAGCTAAGGTGTTCAGGATTGTTTAACACTCTGTACAATAGCACTGACAAATTCATGGTTAAGTCATGCCAAATTTGGATTATATTCAGCTGTATTTCCAGCTGCAGAGGAGCCATCTGTTGCAGAAATCAAGACAGAAGAATGATAAAGGTAGATATTTAAGCTAAGCAGAGGTGATCGACTTACTGACGCCTTGAAGCACCACAGTGCTACATTCACATATAGGGAACACAAATTGACTTGATTGTCAAATGATTATTAAAACCAGATAAGTTGTGCTAACATCACATATATTAGATAACTCGCCTCTGTTAAGATGTGCATTTTTTATGTGCATGTGTTAATTAGGAGAGTCCAGTCTTGATGACTAAACTGATATCTTTTTATGTTTAATATCTGTTTAGCGTTATCGCTGGTGCATGACTAGTAATTAGAGTCTGGGAGTAACTGCCTCATATAACAAGAACAAAGAAAAAAAGAAGATATGAAATGATCATAGCAGTGCAGAAAAAAGGTTTGAAACCAAATATTTATTTAGGGTTGTAAAGCTGTAAAATCCCCTTTGCATTACAGCCAGTTTATATAGTAAACCAAGTTTGAGTCTTCTCAGTGTGGAATTCAGTTTTGGAAGTCAGTATATCCCGAGGGACTTGAGGTAAAGTCAGCTTGAGGTCACAATTAAGCCACAGTAGGCCAAAAAGATTGTTGGACATCATAGATTATGTTTAACAGAATCAGCTGTTGCCAAATGTGTTGAGACAAAAAATTGATGGAATTCTTTTACAACATACTTTGGTTGTTGGCCAGCATAGTTTTTCTAAACCAAGAGAGGTCATTGCATTACATTAGGCTGTGTGAAAATATAGTAGAGTTAAACCCAAAACACAACAATGTTCATTTTTTATTATACTGTAGGCGATTTGTGCCCTGACCTAGATACGGTAGGAGATCACTTCCAGCAGAGCAAGGGGAGTTATTCTTTAATTAGGGATGGATGCATCCATATATGAGATAATTCTCAACCCTTCTTCATAATAAAAAGAGTATTAAGTTAAACTAAGAACAGGTAATGTCTTTAGGCTTCAGTGCCCAGACTGTTCTTAACATGTAATATGAAGAGGCTTTGTGCCAATACATTAAATTCAACAGCTAAACCATGGCTAATACTGGCCTCCTACACAAATTCTGACCTGCTTTTATACTTTGTATTTACATTTTTCCAGCAAGCTACACTATTTAAGATAAGTTACTACAGTTGATTCTGTACTAGATATCCAATCTTTTACATCCCTTATTTTAATAAAAAAGGGGATTTATGTCTCTGTTGTCCATTAAAACCATTTTTTTGTGGTTCTGTCTTTGTATTTAACTTTGATACATCCAAATAAAGCAGTTATGTTATCTATGTATATATCTGTGTGTCTTTGTGGCCCAAAGACTTCTGTTTTTAATCTGGAGGCCACTCTTGCAGTCTTGAATCTACTCAGAGCTGTTGTCTGCCTTATCAGTAATTGTTCACTCTAACATTTCCTGGTGACACCAGTGTTAACTGGAGCGAGCAGTCCTGGTGTCTGCAAGGCAAACACCACTCAATCTGTTGACCATATCCACGTTTTTGAAGCCAGGCCACGCAGCCATTGGAGGGCAAATGCATTCAATTGGCCTCACAGAATTAGCACGTCAACAGTAAGAGAGTGACTCCTTTCCATCCTTTCCATGGTTACAGTGACTATATGTGCATGTGAAAAAACTTACTGCTCAGTCTAAAAGCAAGTATTTTTGCTAGGTTATTTTGATTTTTTTTCCAACAAATGCCAATTCCAGAATTTTCTTAAAAATATTTACTTTTTAAATTGCTACAAAAATGTATAGCCTAATATAGAAAGGTTCTTATAGATGTAGTTTTGTTGACATGACAGTAAATATTAAGGAGCAAATTTTTCAATATGATTGCAAATTGTTAATCAGTCGCAGATAATGCAATAATCTGATTATTTGATTCACTAACCTTAATGAACTATGGTATTTTACTGCTCAGTGCACTACAACACTTTTTTTAAACCACAACTAGCACAGTATGCTGATAGGCACAAGAAATTTTGGAAAATTCCAGAGTTTGCTTTCAGTATTATGCCTCTCAGTCTTACTTGAGGAACGTAAGGCTGTATTCATGTTCAAGGATAAATTATTTTGCACCATTTTGTGAATAAATATGTGTGTGTTTAAGACGAATGGCTGGCGTTAACAGTAGTGTCTCCAGTCTGCCCACCACTGGCTTTTCTCATCAGCATGCAGAACAGATAATCTGCCCCTGCAGCCAAGGTTTGGTGGGCGATGGGCCATGATATTTGGCTGCTCGGCTGGATGGACAAACAGAGAGAAAGCTGGCTGTTGTCAAGAAATGGAGTCTCTGGTCTGTGGGTCGGACCTTGTTTCTAGCAGCCAGCTGCCACCTTCCCACTGAGGTCTCAAGCTGGTTTGAGCTGGTCCTGGCATAAATCCACTCAACTGCAAACTCAACCTTAGTTGTAATTCGCAAGCAGTTTTTGATGGAAAAATTGACCTTTTTTTCCTCTCCTCCAAGAGCTCAAACTTGAAGTTGCTGTGGAGATGCCAGTTCTTTGGTGGTTTACCAGAGTGACCTGTGCTCTTGATTTTATGTTCAACGGTGCAATAGCTCAGGGAACATTGAGCAATTCCTGTCTTCCATTAGGAGGACTTAATTCCAAGGTACTGTAGCTCGTCCACCCTTCATTGACCAATCAGCACCCATGCTTTTAGCAGCACTCCTGTGGGCTGCACTGGGTAAACACAAGTGACTGCTTCAATGTTTGTCAACGCCAGTTGCCTAACCATTTATCAGTAGTCAGTAAGCATCTGGGCAGCTGGGATCTATTTTGCCTGTGTGTGCATTAGAAATCACTAATTCTACCAATGAGATTCTGTTCTTTCTCCTCTCTATAACGCTGTGTGATCTCAGTTTAAGAGCTTATGGTGCAATGTTGTCTCCACAGAGTTTTATCTCCCAGATCAAGCACGGAGGTGAAATCCCCCACCTCACCCCTCCAACCTAATTCCCTGGGGTTCCCTCCTCCCTTCTTGCCTCCTTGCACAAGGGACTTCACTCCCCTGGCTGCAGCGGGACTGCTAAATCTAGGGGCAAGGCGAGGGCAGGTCCTATGAAGAAACACTGGGGACAGAGGGGAGGTGCACAGTGTACATACCAGCATATGAATTAGCGCTGAGCACAGTGCTGAAGGAGGGTTACGAGGCAGCAGTTCATGGAATCACTGGATGTTATTTGACATTTACCTGTGCTTCGTGTGCAGCTGATCAGCTGTGGCTCCCTGCAGAAGCAAGCTGGAAGAAAAGCACAAAGAGTTTTAACAGTCTGTTCCTATTTGGTGTCTGAACTCGGATCTGTTGTATTCAAACACTGTCGCCCTAACAGGTAGGTGCATGTCTCTAATGAAACAGACAAAATGTAACATTTGTTTCAATGGTTGTGAATGAAGTTTTGTCGTTGTTGCATGTTGTTTGTAAGCCACCAGTCTTTGTAGACATGTTCAGTATGCGATATGACCTAGAATATTGCTGTCACTGTACAATGTAAAATAAGTGACACGAACAGAATAAGGATAAATTGCTTCATCATTTCAAACATGTTGCTTATATACATATATGATTTGGCACTTAAAATGCTTTTTTTACTGTGCACCAGAAATAAAAAAAGTGATATTCTACACTGTACAATAACAGCAACATCTAGGTCACATCTTACACTGAGCATGTTGAATTTTTTTATACAGATTACTGCAATTTCTTGTCAGTTTCCAAAACTACATTTAATGGGTCAAAATCTGAGTTTGGTCCTTACAATCTTCACTTTTTATTCTCTGTGTTTTTTGAGAGGCTGTACAAAAAAGCCTACATTGTAATGTTAATAAGCTGTCACATTCAAAACTCGTTTCTCTTGCAATAAAAAATCACTCTTAAATGGAGATAATTGCATATTTAGACGGTCGTCAATGCTGATTTAGCGTCAAGAAAACCAAAGTGCTGGTTCAAAGGAGAAGCTTTAACTTCAAAAGTAAGGTAGAAACTATTCATTGAAAAGGAGGCATATATGATTTCTCTTTTATTGTATTGCATTCATGCAGATATTTTAGGCAGGGCCCCCAGCAATCTTCCTAATGAGAAGAGACATTTTTAGAGACAAAGAAAACAAAGAAGACTCTGCTGATTGCTTATTAAAGCCTTTTTAAAGTAATTAGTGAAGAGATACTGGAATGTCTATACTGTGTTATGGTGGTGCATTCATTGTGCTCTTATGAATGCAGCTCTTTGAATACTTAGATCTGCACTGTATTCCTTCACAATAGATATTAATGGGACCCCACTGTATGAACTTTACCCAACCATAGCACTTGGCAGCATTCTGCAAATACGTCAGAGTTTGTGGGGCTCATGATCCTCTCAGTCGCGTTTACATGACCTTCAGTGATGTAATGAGACTGACTTTTCAAGATTTTAGTAAAGACTAAAAGCAGGACAAGCTAGTAAAATGTAAAGCAGGACAGCAGATGAAGGTAGTTTAAGCGGTGCTCTCACTTGACTTGAAGGCTCATACGCCTTCAGGTAATTGGTAATAAGGTGCCAGTAATATAATTAGCTCATAACTAATCAGTAAGTTCTTAAAAAACATTTTAGATTTTACTGCATAGAATAAGTTTAAAGGTCTCACAGCCTGGAAGAAACAGCTACCCTGTATTCTGATAAAGAATAAATATTATAGTAGTAGGAAGGCTTTGGTAAGATCTACAGGCGTATTTTTTCCCTCTCTTGCACTGGCTTGTTGAGATTTTTCAAAGAACATTTCTTTGAGAGGCCCTCATGCTGTGAGCCCACATTCTGTACTTTTTGACCTACATTTTACCCTCTCACACCCCAGAGAGTTATTCTTCGTTTTCTAAATTTATTGCCTTGTCGGAAATAGAAAGCCTGATGTTAAAGGGGGACAACAAAACGGGCAGATCTGCACAGCACAGGTAATTACAGTCTTTCCTCTGTCAGCAGGTGTCGCCATGTTGCAGCAGATTCTGTCATTTGGTCGCTCCCTGGTGCGCAGGAAGGTGGTCGATCTGAGCAGCTTGGAGGACTCAAAACTCTGCCGCTGCCTGGGAACCATTGACCTCATTGCCCTGGGAGTAGGCAGCACTCTTGGCGCCGGCGTCTACGTCCTGGCCGGTGAGGTGGCCAAAGGTGACTCAGGTCCCAGCATCGTCATCTCCTTCCTGATTGCTGCCTTAGCCTCCGTCATGGCCGGCCTGTGTTACGCTGAGTTTGGGGCACGCGTCCCCAAGACCGGTTCTGCTTACCTTTACAGCTACGTAACCGTTGGAGAGATCTGGGCCTTCATCACTGGTTGGAACCTCATTCTCTCCTATGTGATAGGTGAGTTAGTGACAGTCTTCAATGCATATGTTCTTTCAAGAAGATACTAATATTAATGTTGTGTATTTATTTCTTTCCCACAGGTACCTCCTCAGTTGCAAGGGCTTGGAGCGGTACATTTGATGAAATGATTGGAGGACACATTGAGGTGTTCTGTAAAACCTACTTCAGCATGAACTCTCCTGGCTTGGCCCAGTACCCTGACTTCTTTGCCGTCTGCCTGATACTACTGCTTGCTGGTAAGGCAGCGAATCAAGGCTGAAAATCATTTTTTTTAAAAAAAAGAAGTTTGATATGTTTGTAAACGGAAATTAGGATAGCTGCATTTAGTGTAATGCCACCAACTTTAATGAGCCGCAGCTGGTGTAATCCAATAAAGAGATGCAGGATATTGTGTGATAAGAATTTAATAGGGCATGAGAGTGTGGGTCCAGTGGGAGCCACATTTGACTCTTTCTCTTAGTATCTCCACAATCATCCTGCTAGTTTTTTAGCAGCGCTTTGCATCTCTTTCCCACAGTCACACACAATCACAGCTGAAAACTGGCCAGTACAGTTACAGTTTCTCTACGGCCTTTAAGAAGGTTTAATAGCAGCTGAGGCTTTAGTATCATCAGTAACTGTTGGTGAGTTGTACAGAACTTCATATTTATCTCCTGTGATTACAATCTTGACAGTCCGGTGATTTAAATTACAAATGTTTGATTAAATTTCTTCTTTACGACCATCAAACCCTTACACACACAGACGCACACATCATGTGTTATTTTTAGCACACTTCACCTGACGCCTGCATAAACACCACAAGTTCGCATATGAGACGATACAAACACACAGTTTACGGAAGCTTTTTTGTATGTCAACACATCCATTTGTTCTCCCATGGTTATTTTTTTTAAACTGCAAGATCACCTACATTTTCACATACATGATTGATCTCCAAACATAAATTTTGAAAACTTTATTTACTCAAATTTTCCTGCAGGTTCCATCATCACATCTGCTACCATCTGGTCTGTTGGCCAAACTTGTCTTTCCACAAATGATACCTTATGTCAACAAGATTACACCTTTTGGCTTTTCCATTGACTCAAAGGACTAATCTCTTTTAGGCTTTCAAAGTATCTGCTGCTATTGGTTCCAGTTATAGCGGCATTAAAATAAAATAAAATAAAAAAGTTATTTGACACCCGGCCATGGTGACCAATTGTTACATGAAACTCCCATCCTGCTCTCTTTAGCCTTTGTTTTCTCCTGTCACACAGTGATCGGAGGGATGTGCTAATGACTACTCTTTTGACGCAGCTAATGGGAAAAAGTATGGGCTCTGATAAATACATTAACTGTTTTTTTTTTTATCCCAAAAGATGTACCATCACAATGATTTCGAAACTGTTAATTTGAGGTGAAACAATTAGAAAACGTTGCCTTTTCAGGTAAATTTAATTACCAAGGAAATATTTTTGTTTACTAAGTTTTGGTTTTATTCTTTTATTTTGAAATCAAAGGTCTAGTCTCATATAGGCTTTTACAGTAACCGGTTCCGCTACATCTGTCAGTTACTTCTGCTGCAACATGCATTAGTGTATGCGTGTAAACCCAAATTTGTCACATTAATGTAACAATTCTTGAAACACAACTTTTAGTCCTTTGTACTTTGAGATACCTCATGTGGCCCATTGTTCTTCTGTTGACTCAAAACCATTGTGACAAATTATTACAAGAGTCAGGTCATCGATCAGCTCTTGTACATGTAGTCTGTCAGACAAGACGTCTCTGTCTTTTGTTGTTTGCTATGCTTTGCTCTAGGTTAACAATCTTGCATGTCAAACTCTAGTGGTATTTTCTCCACACATCTCCCTACTGACGTTTTCACATAGTTACTACTCCAGTAAAAATTGATACCAGTATTTTTTTATTTATTTATTTTAGTCACTGGTATAGTTGTGCAATGCTTTTTTCCTGTAAATTGTTGCATTTTGTGCCACCAGCCCACAAAACACAGTACATCTCAGCCTGGAAACTGTTGAATTGCTTTAACTTTGTGACCCGTTTGCTGCCAGCTTTCTCAGAAACTTTTCTCAAGCTGTTTCGCTGCTGTTTTTACACCAATTACACCTCTGCATGCTAACACATGTTCTTGCTTTGCTTCCTCTGAGGCCACATCTGATGTAAACTATCCACTGTCTTTTTTTTTTTTTGATGATTTGCACTAGCCGAAGTTGTTCTAAAACTATGCTGTGTCTTTTCTGTTTCATCATAGCTCTGTAATTTAGTTTCCAGTTCAGCAAAAGACATCATCACTTCATCTTAACATGAACAAACGTCTAAAATACTCAGTCACACTCATACTGCACTGTAGTTGCCAATAGTTCACTTAATTGCTTTTTCGTCCATTGTCCGCCACATCTCTCATTGCCAGTGACCACATGTTATCATCTAAAAAAAGGGACTAGCTCAGTGTAGTTGATTTTTATTCTGCATTTCTATTTCCTGCCTCCTGCCAGTTCTGTTCTCTCATTGTTTGCGGGATCATTACAGATTTGTTTGTAGATTCTCCACACTTCACATTAAAAAAGCTGAATCTAACTTTCCTGTCAGCTGCTCAGTTACTTGATGAAATGTGAAAAGTGAATTGTGTTACAGACTTTCATGCACCCCTTAGTTTATGTAGCAATAATAATAAAAAAAAAACAATAATAAGGGACTTTTCATGTTGCGCCATCATCAGGTCAAAATTTAAATTGTGCTTTGGTCTATGTATAAACATAAACATAAAAACACACACACAGCAAATGCTAGCAAGTTAATTTGTTAAAATTAAGACAGTAACTATCAGCATCTTAGTATTTTCATTGTCAGCACTTTAGGATACTAATGTTAACATTTAGCTCAAAGAATTGCTTGGTCTTATAGCTGCATGATTCATGTGTAAGCTGTTAAAATGAATCAAGTAGCAGTTTTTCATGAGTCATGTGTTGTATTTTTCAAAAAACACAATCAGTTTCTGCATCATCAAACTACATCTTTTGTTTTTTTTTGTTTCGATAGAAAGACACTACAACTGATTATTAATAATAAATAATGAAAAATAATGTTGATGTGTGCAGTGACATGTTGTAACCACTGCGCAGATACAATGCTTGCTAGAGCAGTACTGGAATTTAGTTAAACTACAGCAAATCATCATTGTACTGCGCTAAGCTCTTTTGCCTTTTTTCTCAAACCAGGACTCCTGTCGTTTGGTGTGAAAGAGTCAGCCTGGGTCAATAAAGTCTTTACTTCAATCAACGTGCTCGTTCTTTTGTTCGTCATCATCTCCGGCTTTGTCAAAGGAGACACACAAAACTGGAAGATAACCGAGGAATCTCTCATAAATGTCACAATAGTTACAAGGTATTTTATTTATTTGTTAACAGTTATACAGTTAAATGTCTGTAATGCTCATTTTT
>JAPZDY010000026.1:5635704-5647712 GCA_029783645.1 Ctenochaetus hawaiiensis
AAAACAAAACTGTCAACAGTTTTACAAAGTGTTTCTGAGCCCATGTAGTAACGACCTTTATACAGTCATGAGGTTTGGACCTCACTGTATCCTTTAAAGATATATATACCAAGGAACCTGTTCACCCGGTGATCAGACCGGCCTGCAAAGCTTATTATTTATTTTTTTAGACCAATTTTTTACCTGGCCTGGATGGTGTTGGGCAAAATGTGATTTGTTTTGGTATTCCAGGGCTACTAAACTGGTATTTTTGATTGCCCCAGTCCTTTTTGCCCTCGTCCAGCTTGTTTGAAATTTGTTTCTGTCATCCAATTCTAAATAAGTATACATATGCAAAAATTAGTTAACTTGTATAGGTAAAACATTTAATACATTGTCTATGTCCTGTTTTCAACTAAGTTCATGTCAAAACGGTTTTGCAAAATATCACATTTTTAAAAGGTTTCACACAGCATCCAAACTTTTTTGGAATCAGGGTTGAACGGTGCTAAAAAAGGACCAACATTGTGTTATATATATGTCGTTTGATCACAAAGTTGAAATATATTTTAGAGTTATTTTTTGCATAATTGTTCCACATGCATATATGTGAAATTGTAATATCTGTATAAAATGATCATTAAGACACTGCCATATTTAGATCAATGTACAGTGTCAAAAAGCTTTGATTTAGATTCGTAGGTCAGATAGGTGGAAGTAGTGCATGTGCTGGTGGAAAGTTTCAGGCTTCTGTACGTTATGTAACAATTCGTTCAGTCTTTGCTCTGGTTATTGAGTCATCTGTAGCTGTCATAGTGGTTTTACTTAGCACAGGTTCACTTTTTTTACTTTTGCTTTGGAGTCTTGTATCTATGAACTGTTACGATCTAAAATGATTTTTATTTGATACAGAACTCTACTTATAAAGTATTTGTAGTTTTCTTTTTTCACTTCATCGGTTTGTTACACACTGTACTTTCCTGTTTGTTTGATAGTTGTTTTTATTTTGGTAGACATTTTGTCAGTGTAATCTTCATGAAATTATTCTCTCTCTTAACCAGACTACTTTGCCACCTAACGAGACAGATTAACAATTAAAAATGAAAGTTCTATATTTAAAAAAAGTCTGTGATGCCACAAAATTTAAATGATCTGAATTTTCTTTTTTTCTTTCTTGTGTTCAGTGTCTTACTGTACTTACACCTGGAGTTTGTGTTTCTTCAAAACCAGTTTGAACAGTTTTTATGTGTTGAACTTCATGAAGATTCAGTGCTGACAACTTTCCTCTGGACTTTTAGGAGCTAACCTGTTTCTCTTGTGTTATGAATTACAAGGCTCAGCAAGCTCTAGTTTATAACACAAGCTTGTTTTCTGTCTTATCTTTCACCCTTACTGTCAGTGTTTTAGACCACATGATGGAGAGAAATCTTCCCCTTTTCCAAGAGGTCAGATTTCCAGGTTGTAGGATGCTGGTGATGTGTTGATCTGGTTCATTGGAGCTTTCAGTGCCGAGGTTTAAATGAATGTGGAACAAATGCAGAGGCAATATTCTGCAGGAGGAAGGTAGATATTTTACTCTACTGAACCTCTACATCAACAGTGTAGAGTCTTCCAGTGAGGTTACAGTACGGAGAACGCTGAGGTAACCATGAGGTCATGATGAAGTATCAGTTGTTACCAGCTGCACAAATGAAATCAATAAAGGTATTTTTCTGTAAGCCAGTGTTTGGTTTTTTATTCATTTTATTTTATTATTACTGTCTGTTAGTTAGCAGGATGGTGACAGACATAAGGAACCAATTTGTGGTGAAAGTCGGAGCATCTGTCTGAGTAGAGCTGGATCATTTTAATGTAGATGACGCCACCATGTGGCCCTTTGGAAAAGCTTTAATATTTTCACTCCTGCTTTCTAAACTGAGGAATATGCTGAGACAGTTTTTTTTTTGGCATAACTTTTTCCGGGTTTGTTTATATTTTTAGCTTACATTAAGTTTGACACTGGGTGGCAGTGTAGGTTGGTGTGGTAGAGCAAATCTACACAGGCACAGGTGTTGAATTATTTTGGCACAGGTGTAACCGGGCAATCACCAGGGCAAGTGTTCATAAAGCGCTGAGCCTAAGTTGAATTTAGTTGAACTTGTGCACAAGGACAACATGCCCACTCTCGCCCCCGTCCTGTCTGAAGGTGGCAGTAGAGATCTTTCAGAGAGCTTTTGGCAAGGAGTTTGAGGGATGTCAGAGAGAGTCATCTTGGAGAGAGAAAAGCTCTGAAACTTTTAATTTAGTGGTGAGGTGTGGTTGACCTCATTGCTAGGCATCAAGCATTATTTGAAAAAAAAAACAAGAAGAGAGTGAAATCATATAATTTAGTCTGATTTTGGACATTGTGTAATTGAAAACATGTAGCCTAAATCATAATCTAAAAGTAGCTGAAAAATGCAGGACTACATACTAAGTAACATATTCTCTTGTAATCGGTGATATTAATATATTTATTTCCCTATGTTTTTTTACTCTGCTGATAATTTTGCACTTCATCTATTTAATACAAACCGATAATGGCGGATACTGAAAATCTCTGGAGTTTGTTGTTATGGTGGGGGGAGATGCTGTCATTTTATGTCAACAATATTATTCATGAGACCAAATTAGGGGTAAATAAAAAACAGCAAATATTTGCTGCTTTACTGCGCTAAAATCTTGCACTGTCCAAACCCCATTTCTTGATGTCACTGTAGTTCAAACCCCTGCTGTTACCTCATGAATCAGGATGCTGTGAGCCTGTAAGGCAACACGATAAACCTCCTCAGAGCAGCTTAGCAGTGAGTTTTCAATAATAACATTTTAAAGGATAAGTTCACGTTTTCTCAAATTTATCATTAAACAACATTCACATGCTCGTATGTGGGCAACAGTGAAGGAGTTATTGGTCAAGACGAACAATTACATGAACATAAAACTGTTACAACCTTCATGTGGAATAATAGGAAGTGTTTTACTATGAGTCACACTCTTCTCCAGCAGAGGGCTCCAGAGTACGTGTCTCAGCCCTTTGAGTCTCAGGAGAGGGAGTAAACACACAGGCTCCGGAGTTATTTTCCCTTTTCCTTCCAGTCTATGAGGAGGATGGAGCTGAAAATCCAAACAGAGTGGCTGGAGCCTGCACAGTTCCAGTAAAGCTCCGAGCCTGACCTCCTTTCAAACTGAGCCAAACCTCAGAAGAACCTCCCTGATATCTCCAGCCCTGCACAGCAGTCACCCCTCTGACCACCCGGTTTGATCACCATGAGGCTCTGGGTTGTGCTTTGCCTAGCACTGCTCTTGTTGGAGCTCCAAAATGGTGAGTACAGTCTACCTCTCCACTTACGTCTCGTAGATTTATGAGAGAAGCAGAATGGCTGTTATTTTCATCATGGGACTGTAACCTGGGAATAGTGGGAGGATTAGATAATCTAAGGTTGAGTAAATATTGGCTGCAGGCTGCAGTCTCTGTGAGAGGTGGATTCACCAAGAAATAAATCTTATTCATGTATGGCAAAGGCAAACACTTAACTCATTTGTCAGTGTCATTTAGTCTCTCCTTTCACACACAATGCAAACAATCTGCTGTCTGTGGCTTTTATATAATACATGCAACTGGTTCAAGTTTACATAAGAGTTGCATGAAGTTGTGTGAACTTTTGCTAAGTATTTCTGCAGATGAAGTCAAACCAGCTGAATCCGAGGCATGCAACAGGCGTTTCTGATTATCTGGCCTTTACTGCTGACCTTTCCATGGAACTAATGCTTAAGGAACAAAAAAACAAAAAAATCTGCAGACTGATCATTTTGTTCTTGTCTTTAATGGTTTGTGTGCTATGTGCCCACTGAGCAATACAGCTAAAAGAGAGGCTGCGTTTGGACATTGTGTGCCAGTAATAAGGATTTCAGACTTCCTGTTCAACTGTTGTCACAGCTGGGGGAAACACAAAGAGTAGCACTGCAGTCTGGACTCTGCTGTTTCTGCTCAGAATTAGGCCACAGTACAGTAACGGATGATTTGATGACTTGTCTCTGTTATCTTTATTGTTTTTGCTCCCCTCCCTTCTCTCTCTGGCCTCAAACTCACCCTCGTTTCTCTGTCCACTGTGTATTCAGGAGCCGGCCAACAAGTCAAGCGGAGAAAAGATGTAGGAGAGAACCGTATTCGACCAGGAGGGAAACGAGTGAAGACAAGACAACCCAGACTGAAAGATGCAGGAGGGAAAGGCCAGTCCCTGTTGACCCAGGTTTTAGATAAGGGACGCTTTGTGCGGCTGGGCCAGAGCACGACTCTGTCTCCTGGGAGGACCATGGAGCTGCGCTGCAAGGGCAACTCCATCGGATGGTCTTACCCGACCTACCTGGACACCTTCAATGACTCACGCCTCAGGTGCTGGAAGCACACATCAGCTGTTTGACGCATTGCCAGTTGATGTGAATGTGAGAAAGTCTTTAATTCTTCTTTCCCGCCTCCAGCATCAAGCACAGTGATAAGTACAGTCAACTGATCCTGACGTCGCCCTCTGCTGCAGACACAGGGTCCTACAGCTGCTGGGTGATCGTGTGTGACGGCACAGAGTGTGATAAGGACCATGAGCGGTCTTATGTCTCTTACATCTACTTCACAGGTGATTGTATGCATTAAAGCACATTCCATTCACATTTTTTCTGAAATTCACAGATACATGTCATCACTTAAAGGCATGGTTCATAATTTATCATGATATATTTATACATCACTAAGTATATATTGTTAGCAACAAGACATTATGATGAGATGATTGAGAGCCCACATTGAAGTAACATGTCTCTTTAATTTGTGTTTGCTCTCCATCAGCGCTGCTTATTTTGTATTACATTTAGAGATGCACTGATCGGTATTGTCATATCAACAGTTGCTCAAACCATTATGTGTCCTTTTTGCTCTGTGGACGGTTTTAGTTGTTTTTCGGCTCATTGTTTAAGCTTTCGGCTCCACAACTTCACTTTCAAAGTCAGCAACAAGCTGTGAACATAGTGGAGCATTTAGCATCGAAGAAGTCACATATTTCTTTCAGGAGTTTGTTGAGACCAAAACAGAGCTGAAAGAAGGGTGATTCTGAACTTGCAGTAAATTTGGCCAGATGAATAAAAATGTTGCTTTGTGGTGTGGATGATCAGTAGAAAAATAAAAAGTAAAACTAAGTTGGGTGATTAAGAGTTAACTGATGACAATTGTGTGAACCTGCATTTCACTAAAACTCTGCTTTGATTTGACAATTTCAGCCATTTTTAGTTGCTTTGATTGTCACTGACTAAAAAATTTTCTTAAGTGTCAGTGAAAGAAGTGAGAAGTGATGCTGTGTTCATAACAAATAAGCTGGGGGGAATTTCATGTGTTCTTCATAAATACCCAGATGTCAAAGACATTGATCCCCTTTATGAAGGGATGGCTTGTCTCTGTTTAAGTGTATTCTGACGCCAGGAAATCTGCATCTTCTTACACATCTGTCCCTCTGAACAGACAAAGAGAACCTCTTCGTCCCCTCTGCCATCCACTTTGAGATTGTGTACCTGCGCCCAGACAGACCTGCTGTGGTGCCCTGTCGTGTGACCGACCCGCAGGCCAAGGTGTCCCTGCACAGAGAGGTCCCCCCAGAGGAGATCACAGCCAACGGGACGCTGGTGACCTATGACCCCACCAAAGGGTTTGTGCTGAAGAACCCCAGCCCAGAGCATCAGGGGGTCTTCTACTGCAAGGCTGTGACCAGGGGAACCCCTCAGATCTCTACAAAGTACCAGCTGCTCTATGTGGAGGGTAAGGATGCAGCAATGACACAGTGCTTCAGCGTGGTGATGAATATAATGAAATGTGGTGATCGTTGCTTGCAGTGCAGAATCAGTGAACATTTTTCTTGTTCCTCTTATTGTCAAACATAATGTTGCTATCAGCTCATTAGAGTTAAAATTGCAAAGAGTCACCATGGGAGACAAATCCTTTGAGTCGAGTCTTGGTTCCTTTGTTTCATCAAGTAGAAAAGATTCACAAAGCCTTGTCACTCATCACTGCTGAGTGAACATTATGGACAAAACTTTCCATCTAAAATGGAGTCAAAGCCTGGTTTGATCGGTGGAAAATATGTGAGGTTTAGATAAAAATTGAGGTTTCATATTATGTTTTTACTGGCAGATGGAGAGAAAAGGAATTTGGACTTGTGATGGAAGTTTTGCATTCTTGGAAATTTGGTCATTCATATTGTTCACTGTCTGCTGTTGGCAGTTCCAAGTGGAGCACCGTTTGTGAGCCTCGAAGCCTCTCCGGAGTCTGTGAGAGGAGGCGACAACATCAATGTGACCTGCACAGTGCTCGGGGAGCCAGAGGTGGACGTGAGCTTCACCTGGTCTTATCCTGGTCAGGTGAGAGAGAGACTGAGCTTAAAGCCAAAAGTTAAACCTGGTTCCATCAGCAACCTGTCTTTACATAACAGTTTAGTTTAATATTAACTAAACTGTTTTGACAGAGAAATGGATTTATAGACTGGAGTAAATAAACAAAAGCATATTGTTATCAGCTAAAAATAATCAAATAATGCAATCAAAACAACACAATGAGGAATTAGTTTACAACTATTATACAGTTAAATATAATTTTTAAACAAGTAGGATATCAAATTAATATCATATACAACAATTAATAAATGTTGCATTAAAAATTGTCTTAATTTTACCATTTTGTCTTTAAATAGAGCAACAATTCATTTAAAAAAAATGCAAAACAATCTTTCAACATCACTGAAATTTAACTGGTTAATATTCCATGTACTGATTTGTTGTTATTTTATTATTCAGAGGAAACATAATGTGAGATAATACAGTAGGTGCATGAAACAAATCCCATTAATTATTAATCAGTTATTTTATTATTATTCATTCTCAAACCACAGTAGTTTGAACCAATCAGCATTCTTTGAGAAACTACTGGCAGCTGTGGGCGTGGCTTATGTGTGGCAACTAGTGAGAAGACGTTTTCACTCTTCTCCTGACTGACTTTGGCAGTTCAGTTTTTTTCATCTTTCTCTGCAGGTACCACTTAATGTGATTGGTAGGAGTTAGCCAATGGCAGACTTTTATAGACAGATGTTTCATCCAATCACCTGCCCAGTATTCTTTTTAAGAGCCTGCTCTCTTTTGAACAGTTTCCAAAGACGACTCTTCAGATGGTTCTCATAACAAACCATCTGGTGCGTCAGGTTAGAGAAACTTTCCCCCGTCAGAGCAAGAATAAGAATACAAACTCCACACACACATTACGTGCACAGTGAAACTCAAACATTTAAGTGAAATAATAAATAGGAAAACACACTTTTAATTTTGGGGGGAATTTAAGGTCCTATTGTAGAAACCATGCTGAGAGGTGAATGATGCACCACTCCCTTTCCTGTCCTGACTGTCACAAAAATAAGAGTATATCATGTTTGTAATGATGAGAGCAAACTGGGTTTGTTTTGTTGCGTAGGACCAACGTCCAGTTCACATCCAAACTTCCTGGAGGCTGGTTAACAGAGGTATGGGCCACACCACTCGGCTCTCCCAGAGCGTCATGACCGTAGAAGACATGGAGACCATCGACTTTGGAACCTACGTCTGTAAAGCCAAGAACCAGTATGGTGAGACGATTGTGACCATCAGCATCATCTCCAAATAGACCCCAGAGGAGCCTGAGCTATGGTTATGTTGGATGTCACTGTGTTTTTGGAATACAACTGTAACCAAAACCAAATCAAATCGACATGTATATACATGAAAATGGGTGTATTTTTAGACCGCAGATTACAGTTACATAATAAAGATTTGCTACATCTTTTGTCGAGTTAATTTTAAGACTTGAACCTTTTATCTGCAGCCTACAATGTTATCTAAGAGGTTAAAACTACAATTCATGAAACCACCAGCCAAACACAGAAGCAAAAAGAGTTGTATTTGTGCAGAGGATGCTTTTTTTTTCGACAGTGTACCCAAATATGAATCCAAACCGCCTGAAGTTCAAAGACGACCACTGAGTGCTGACCTGCAGGGGTTTACCTTCACTCATCAGGCCTAAAATCTACTGAACATCTAATGACAGAAAAACCATTTCTTAATATGCTTCTTGAGATGCTTTACCAGAGTATGGGTTTAATATAGACTCTCAATCTGTGAAAAGTTGTAGGATGGATATAAAAGACAATACTGTTATAATGGCAAAGGCTACATTTATCAAACATTATGATTTGAATGCTTCTCTATAAACAAGGATACACCTGAGGGCTGCTGAACCTGGCACCGTGCTGTGTTTAAAACCTGATCAAACACCACTGATTAATTGTGGTCTTTATGCTACACTTAAATTACACTAGTAATGATGCTGGAAAAAAGCAGCAGCCCTCAGAGACTTGCTCTGACTTTGTAGCGTATTGCAAAGTGGAGACTCTGGTTTGAAGCTCAGCTGTGTGCCAGGCTGACGTACTAATGCACTCCGTATGTGGAATGTGATCTGCAGGCCCACAACTAACTTTGGTCCAATGCAACACTTGCTGCAGCCTCCACTCTGCTGAATCGTTGCTGGTTGTTATGATTTTGTACTTGGGATGTTTGAGGTTAAGAAACGCTCAATGATGTTTGACTCAAACACAACAGTCACAAGGCTGGACAGATCAATGTTAGGCTCTGATTTTCCACTCTAAGGACAAACTCCCCTGTAAAATATAGTGTTCAAAAGTAACCATAAGCAGAGTTTCATCTGCATTCATCAAGTCAAAATATGCAGATTAAAAAGTTATAAAGCTGGACTTTCATTACAGCACATTTAATACAAGACTTTATTAATTGCATATTTTAAACACACCAATAATAACGATTCCACACAAAAAATTCTTTTTGAGACATTTCCAGGAGGCGGTGCCTCTGACATATTAAAGCTTCTTCTCATTAACTCTTTGCAAAGAACTTGACTTTAAAGCTGCATTTGGGGGGTTCGGGAAGGGATGATTAACAAGACTCCAATGGTTGCACAAACTGACTTGGTTTGGTCCCATGGTCAAACAAACGAGAAAAACAAAACATGTCTGAGGCCGCAAATGATCCTTTAACTGCAGACACAGATGTAAAAAAACAATTCCAACTGTTAAAAAAAAACATAACCTCAAGAAAGTCTGACCATAGATGGATACTTGTACAGCCCTGGTGTACTGACAAGACGACAAATGTTAGCTATGTGACAGTTTGCTGTGCAGTTAACTGAGAAATGGTACTGAGGCAACTCCATGTTTAATACATATTTCAAATAAAATGCACTCTGAGGAACAGTGTCTTCTGCATGTATGGCTATAATGAATTCAGACTCTGGATGGCTGTGGTCTCCAGAGACTCAGAAACCCTCTGAGGGGCTGTATCTGCATATGTGTTGACATACGCATGCTTGTGTTTATTTTATACTGCATGTACTGTATATGAGCTTCAGGAAAGATAAGCTTCTGCCAACAAGAACAAGTAACAAAAATAGTGTTTCATTACATAGAAGTCCTGAGATTTCCTTTCTCCCCGTCAGACGTGAAAGGCAAAGAACAAGGTGACCTTGCTTATTAAGTGCTTTCGTGCAACTTATTATTTTTCCATAGTCTACAGCATCTCTGTACAGACAGTGTCAGAGTTCATCCAATCCTGAAGGAGCCAAGGTCAGGCTGTTGCATTGCTAAGCGCAAAGGAAAGAAACATGGCTCTTAATTCCAATGGGATTACTCCGGAGAGAGAGGGGCTGCTTCCTGGAAGCAGGAGCCTTCTGTTATCTGGGTGATACAGCAGGGCTGGACAACAGGCCCGAGCTGCGAGGTGACTGGAGGCTGAAGGAGTTGGAGGGGGAGGTGGAGGTAGGGGACACCTTGCGGGGGCTGCTCAGGTCTCCATTATGGAGCTTCCACAGCAGCTCCTCATTCTCCATCGACAAACGCTTGTTCATCTTGGACTCCTTCTGAAGGGACTCCTGCAGCACTGCTTGCTCTGTTGATAGCTGTCTGTAATGTAGCAACACAACATTCCAATCAAAAATATATTCAGGTGTTTCTCTATTCCTTCTGACTCCCCCAGCCTGCTACTCTCAGCCCTAAACCCACTGATTCCGACAGAAGATGTGATACTGTAAACAGTGCATAGTTTTAATAGTGTCATTTTAAAAAAAAAAAGCTCAGTAATCAACAATTGGAAACTGTAATTTTGAGCAAATATTCCTCAACTGGACTAAAAATTAGTGTTAGTGTCAGTATTTGTTGCAGATGCAGCTGCAGCTGGTGTATGTGCGACTGAGTCAAAATTAAATACAAGTCGACAGTCATGGCAGGGTGTGATTCTTTGATTAAAAGTTTTTGGAAAATCACTGAGGGTTTTGGCACATTTCAAATTTCAGTGAGTCATAACAAGTCTGAACTGAGACGGGTGGGGTGACACACATGAATTCTACATATGAATTCATGTGGTGGACTTTTACCTTGACAGTGCAGCGTGTCTATCCATGCGGGCTTTGAGGTCCTCATTCTCCTGCTGGGCCTTCTTCAGACTTTCATCCAACTTCACATTTTTCTCTTTCTGGAAAGAAAAGAACCAGAATGGTTAAACAATTCATGTGTTTCTTCCTGCTTGTCTTGATGCCCAGCAAGCATTTTCATGCGCCTCAGGTCTCACCAGTTGGTCAATTTCCATCAGTTTCTTTTCCTGCTGGTGGAGCTGTGTGTTTTTAATATCCAACACCACTTTGAGACTCTCTAGCTCCTGTTCCAGATACAGGGTATGGGAGTCCTTCTGTGGGGACAAAACACACAGCCAGGATGTTCAAAGACTGCTAAAAAACTTCAGAAATGAGTACAGCTAGCTTTGTGCATGTCATGTGTCCATACATCCACACAACAGAGGGCGCCATGCATCACTTACACAGCATTCACCGGTCTATGCTCACAGGGACAATGAACTTCTTTTTCAGTTTCATATTCAGTGACATAAAAATAAGAAAAAATGTGCATGAAGGCAGTGTTTAAACTGCTATTAGTCTCTTTTTGAATACACTTCATCAATTTGTAATATTGAGCCCTTGCTAATGCTGCTCCTATAAGTTATCTTTTGATAGCAGATGTGGAGTGGCGGGGTAATGTGAGATAGTTACTTTAATTACTCTGGTGTGCCAGGGCAAAATGCTGAGTGTGTGTGGTAGCCACTTTACATTGATGACGAGTCACAGCTTCGCTGCACAAAAGCTCTACAGGAAAATTAAAAAGTCCCCACTGTGCAGAGCAGAGGGCAGTGTTGTAGCGAACACACACACACACACACACACAGAGCAGAGTTTAACTCCACTCCTGCTGGTTTACATGGTAAAGGACAGTTAAAGGTTAATTGAACTGGCAGACCACTCTTCTGTTCTTTTAAGAAGGTGTATCAATTTTTGTGTCCGTTGTTAATCTTCCTTTCTGGTAATCATTAACGTCACGGTTTTCGTACCCTTTTTGCTCGAAGGCAAACAACACTGGAGTCATGAGATGTTTTTCTAATGAAAGCAAACAGATAAAAGTACCTGACTCTCGGCCAGCTCCTTCCTCCTGTTCTCCTCTGCAGTTAGCTTCTCAATCAGGGCACTGTTCTCTGCAGTCAGTACCTCGATCTGCCCCTGAGGATGCACACGGAACAACAAATTCATTGAATAAAGTTTTTACACACTGCTTCATTAATTCATAACATATTCATTCCATGGCACCCTTCTGTCAATTTCTTAGATATGAAAGGGAAAAAAAGTCAAGCTTACAGATAAAGCAGCTTCTGCATCTTTCAAAGTTTTGTCCAAAGACTGCAGCTCCTGATTGTGGACTTTGCTGAGCTCTAAAGAGTTTACAGGAATAACAGCATCAGAAATGTGCAGAAAAGTCCACTGTACAGTAAAGATCCATGTCGTTGTGAAAAAACAAATCCTACATGCACTGATGACTGGTAGAATATATGTTACAATACAC
>JAPZDY010000026.1:5647812-5673204 GCA_029783645.1 Ctenochaetus hawaiiensis
TGTTACAATACACACAACAGTTTCATAACTTGACTGAGTTTCTAATAAACTCATAAGATTCAGCTTCAGAGAATGGATGTAGTTTCACTAATTTAGTCCAGTGCCGTTGACTCACCCTCCAGTGACATTTCATACTGCTGTTTAACACACTGCAGCTGTTCTGTGTGGCTCCTCTCTAGTTCCAGCTTCATGGCTTCATGATTGGCCTTAAGGTCTTCCATCTTTGAAAACACAGGATAGACGTCATTTTAAACCATTGCATTACTGATCTGAGAGCATCACCAACACTGTTTAGATGTTTTAGAGTTTTCTCTTAATGCTCAAAAAGTTGAAACAAACAATGACATTTTATGGATGTATTGGATGAAGCATAAGAATGACACAATACTGACAAGAACAGTCCGCCCTTCATTTGTGTTTGATCCTTTGCAGAGAACAGCTTTCCGTTAAATTGGTTTGATAGTATAAGACACATAAACAATCGCATTAACACTGACAAGGTGTCCACAGACCTGCTGCTGCATGAGAGACTTGCACTTGTCAGCCTCCTCCCTGTAGGCGAGGTGGACCTTGTCCCACTCAGCCTGGTAGAAGGCATGTAGTCTCTGCTCCAGCTCATTCAGGTCCTTATGGTGCTGCTCCTTCAGTGTCTGCAGTGCATCCTCCAGAGCAACACGCAGCTCCTCCTTCTCCTTCTCCAGACGTTCAGATGAGTGGACGGAGCAAACTGGAGATACAAACAAACAGCTTCTAATTTAAATCGTAAAACATTAATTAGGACTTATTTATTAGTGCTTTTGCAAAATGTTCAGAAAGTTCTGCAGAATGTGTTTTATATTTTAAGTTTGTTTTTTATATGTTCACATATTCATTAAAATAGGGCAGAGGAAAAATTATAGTAGTAACTGCTTGTGTCATAAATATGGTCTGTGTCCGCTGAGTTCACATGTTTAGTAAAGATCTCCCTTTCTGTAAAAGTGTGCAAGTAATTGTGCTCCAAAAAGGAATGGAAAAACTGACTTTAAAGGAGAGGCTCATCCTGCACTTGACTGCTTATGCCAACTACACTGCAGTCATTTATAGCCAGATATGGTAACACAAGTCTCCAAATTATTTCACAGTGTCTTAAAACTGGTAACAGAAATCACATATTTCTTACACCAGGCGTGTCTCTGCTTCTTCTCACAGTTGGTAATTTGCCATTTTTAAGTTTGTGCAATTGGTGGCTTTTGTTTTATGTTCTGTGGACTAGCCTCTTGATGTCCCAACTGTTTCCATGATGTTTATATCTGCTCTGGAGTGGGTGACAGTGACCAACTCCATAACCTGTCTCCTGTTTAAGTGCCTGTGCACTTACTACTATTGACAGCCAACAGCTGGTGTTATGAGCCCGTGTGAACTTCACCTCACTAGTTATGGTCACTCTGATGGAGCGCAGTAAGAAATACAGCTGTGCAGAACAGGAACATCTGTCATCATTTTCTTCAACAGTGTCAGTCTCAAAGACATGATATGAAAACTGTCCACAACTATTCAGTACTTGAAACTTTGTTTAACTTAAGTAGTGGACATAAAAAAATGAACACATTCACTGCTTTCTAAAATGATATATTCCACTCTAAAATGCAGATCTAGTGCCCAAAGTAAAATGCTATCTGATTACCAAAATGTATTAGTCAAAGGCATGCACATACATACACACATACACAAACACGCATGCACGCGCACACACACACACATACACACACAAAAATAGCCTCTGACCTTTGAGGGCCACATGTTGTATTTGATATCTTTACTGGGTCACATTTACAAGGGTTTTAATTAAAGTCCTGTTGACAACAAAGTTAGATGTACCCAGTGCCTTTTTTTTAAGCTTCAAATATCTGTCATCATGCTGTTTGATTGCTGCTGAGGTAAAGCTTAACTGAAGACAGATCTTCATTTTGATCCCTAATTTTAAAAAGACACTCTCTCGTCCTGCAGGTAAACAGATTAGGATCAGAGTATAATTTGGGATGACTCCAGGTGTTTATTCCTCCAGAAGCTCAGGTCCCACACCAGGTACAATCATCATCATCAGCTGCCTGCCAGTGTCCAACCCTCGACACAGCCCATTCAACTCACATGACTCCAGTAGCTGTGTGACAGCCTATGCAGTCAAAGGATGATTTGAAATTTGAATGTCAGTGTCATGTACAAAGCTCCAAACTATTCAGTACAGCACACAATTAATTTCTAGCCCTGTAAACTACAATGTGTATTCTGGTTGCTGTTTAGTTTTAAATAAAGTTGCAAAGCTAAATACTGAGCGACAGAATGAAGGAACACTGCAGTGCATGAGCATGACGATTCATCTTACCAAGAGTGGAATAATGGCAACAGATCCAAGAACAGAGGCCAAGCTAACATAGGGACTATCTATCAGGCTTTGGCATGCACATCTCAACAAAAGAAGCCCAGCACTCCACAACTAAATGTAACAGAGACCAGGTCATATGAGCCTCTCCAGTCCTAGTCGAGCCCACAAGAACACCTCCTGGCTCATACAAGGGACAAGGGCCCAGTTAATCTGATGTTAGCTAAGTCTTGGCCCACGATGTAATTTTATGAGTGAGCAAAGACACAAAAAGGGGTGTTGGTTAGATCACAGTTTATGCTGTTAACTGCTGTATGAGGAGTGAGATCATTGTAGAAGAGGGCAGGGACACAGTCTGGGAGGGAAATAAACTAAAAAATAATTCTCTTGACTACCAAACATCCTTAATAACACTTAATACAAAAAGGTCCATATGAGGTCAGTGTGTGGCTAACAGACTGTCTGATGCAAAGAATGTGTCAAAGTGCAGATATAACAGTGCTTAGAATATAAGAGCAGTCATGTGTTGAGTCCCGAGGCTGTGAGAGAGGGGCGGAGCTACAACACTACGGCTGCCTTTAGTAAGATGGAAGCTGGTGTAAGCACATGTTTCAACTTTGAGAAAGCACTTAGACTGGACATTGAACATGGGTCATTGTCCTGAACCTTCACAAGACCTCAGGTGGTGTGGCATTCCACCACTGGAAGCCCCTCCTGTGTGGGGTCAGAGGTCAGCCTGCCACTCCCTGAAGAATGGCCTGACACCAATCTACACAGCACAAGTAAACACACATCTTGACATATAGGCATCTGATTTACAGCAGGGGACAAAGCAATAAACAAGTGGTGGAAGAACTGCAGGGGGTATCTGTGTGGTGGGTAAAAGCAAACGAGTATGAATTCCCCTGCATACAGAGAGATGGAAATTTATTTCATGACACAACTGAGACACATAAGTCACATAAGAAGAATTAACCCATCAGAGTAAAAACCTCTTCAAGTCAACTGCATTAGATCACGGAAACAAAACAAGCGAAAAAAAAAATAACACAAAAATCATTATTCACAGAAAAACATTATTTAAAGTCTCATGTTTTGTCAATTATGAACAGGTCAAAAACACGTCAGTATAGGGCACTAAGAGCAGACTCTGAGTCAGGAGTGAATACTATGGTGTATAGAAGTTTACATAGAGTGTGAGACCGAAGTGACATAACTTACCCAGCTCTCCTCGAAGGTTGACCAGCTCCTGGGAAAGATCCCTGCACTGTTTTGAGGCGTCATCACGCTGCAGAGGGGGAAAAAAACAAACAAACAAAAAAAATGGAAGATGTAATGTAATTGTAAAAATATGCTACGCACACGCTCATGAAGAGGTCAGCGTAATTTTTTACATATTTGATTTGACACAGCAACCAGCTCATATCACATTATCACAAATGAGCAATGCCAGCAATATGAACTTGAAAGATTCTTCACTGTGGACAACACCCTGACACATAATCAAATGTTTGTCCTTCCAGCATATAATGTTTTACTGACAAACATATTTACAGCATCACAGCTAACTTAAAAAAAGAAAAACAAACAAAAAAACCCAAGACATTATTAGAGATAGGAGCAGAGGGATTACAGAAAACTTGACTTTCAACGCATGTTGTCAGTCTTGGTACATTCCCTCTGTCAGCTTAACTCATTTAATTCTCCTTTTCTGACTGTTTTGCAGTAAAGAGGAGGCTGCGCTGTAGCTGCAGTGCTCCACTGACGCAGAGATGATCCAAAAACTGTTTCTCTCATTTACCACCTTCCTCTAACTATGCTGATTCACATACACAACCTGACACAAACAGTACAGGACATGGCCTGAATAATGTAAATATGAAGACAAAATAACAAATTAAGACAAGCCAAACATCCCTTCACTGATCAGTTTCCAAAAGCAAATACAGTCTGTCTTGTCTGCCTGTAGCCCAGATGTGTATCTATTCCTCACTGCAGAGTAGAACAATGTAGAAGCCAGTTACCCTCTCTGCTGCGCAGGGAGCACTAAGGCACGCTTTGCTGCCAGAACAGCCCATGATCCAGCCTTAGCCTGGGGCCTGGGTGCCGGGGTCCCCCCCCCAGCAATGGAGACCCAGTGCTCCAGGACAAACAGTTGTCCAGGTGGACGCACCACCTCCCAGACTGCTCTGACTACATCTGAGGCAGGACTGAAAAAGCCGCTTCACTGGCTGTGCTAAGTGACTGCAGAGTGCATTACCGTATTACATCTAAGAGAAGAAAAAGGGGCAGGCTACAGTGCAAACGAGAGCAGCCTCCTATGCAGGGAGGAGAGGTCGCTTTAAGACAGCACTAAAGGAAGCGAGACTGGAGCAAACAAAGTGGACAGAGCTGCCTGACATCAGGCTGATTGAGCAGGACTTGTGCTGTGCAGTGACCTTCCCAGGGGACACATGGAGAGGCTTTATTACTACCATCCCCCACCACTCATCCCAACCAACATTAAATCATCCCCTTACCCCTTAGCATCTTACAATCTGCTGTGCCTTCATGGGAACAGTCTCTTTGACTGGATGGACGACAGGGTGATATCATGTTTAAACATTTCCAGCTTCTGTGTGTCGTTACAGTCAATGTATAGGAAAAAAAAAGATGCATCACCTCTTGACACCCCACAAAATTGGCTAAGTAATTATTCCTCAGACTGCATTAAAAGCAATACATCTGAAGTAGCAATCGTCACAGAGGAAGTGCTGTGTAGAAAATCATATTATAATGAAATCAACTTGGCAGCTCCCTATACATAGGTAAACTTATCTAAAAACAGTTGCACTTACATGCATCAGTGTTTGCCTGGGCATATTTTGCTCAGTCTCTCACTGAGTAAAGCCCATTTAACTAAGGAACATCTAGCAGGGTGCAAATAGCAGACGTGTCCCCAGCGTATATCAAAATGATACCATGTCAGGTGTAGAATAACACTTGATGGTAGACTAAGCTCAATAACTGACTGCTCTGGATCAAGTTACAGTTTCCTGGAAATATTGTGAAGATCAAAAAGCAAGTGAGGCAAAAAGAGATTTGAAGTCATTATTTATAGTTATTTGGGGATGTGCCTGCATTCCTGCACTAAAATGAACATTGTGTCACAGAATTTCCTCTTGAAGAAAATGTTATGCTATACCAGGTCCAGTGCTTACACACTCCATCCAATGACATGATATGAAACAGTGCTCAGTCTTTGCTTAGTGTTTGGCTTCTGTTTATAACCATATCAAGTAAACAGCTGGGACATTCTCACACTATGGGGGTAAAGACCAACCTTGTATTCCTGGTTTAATCAGTGGCAACCTAATTCTTTTAAGTAGTACAAATGTGTTGGTTTAAAATTGTCTTACATACTGTAGATATAAGCAGGGGTGAAAAGAAGAAGGACATGCTGTGGGTTAAGTTGAGTCAGTGAGACTGAGACATCTGCTCTTCTATCAGTGAGTAACAAACATGTTATGCTTTTAATATTTGTGGTGGAATCAGTTTCACAACCCTGCTAGCCAAACAGAAGGATATGAGTCAAACATCAGTGAGTAGAGTTCACACTCGGCTTTCAAAATCAGCCGTCACATTACAGCATATTAAAATACACTTTTCCACCAGTTTTGTTATTTATGACTATGTATACTCTAATCTCCACACTGTTCCAAAAAATAAGTCATATTGGCTTTCTAATGTCTGGTATGTGCACTCAAGTTACAACAAGCGAACATGTTCCCAAGGTGGCTCTTAAATAGGAGGAGCAAATGTCAAAATAACTTATACACTCGACTGCGTAATTAGAATACCTATATTTTTCCTTCTTTTTGATTACTGGGGCAGAGCAACTGGCAGCGGAAATTAGGAACAACAGAACCCACTGAAGCTCACTGAGGCTAAAATTGGACCAATATGAACTCTGTCACAACTCCAAGTATCCAGAGCGCCATCACAAGGGATCTGTCTGGTGTCAAACTCTGGAGGAAGGGGAGTTGCTGTAATCTAGGTCAGAGGAAATAAATGCATAGGTGAATTTCTGTATCAGAGCTGAGAGAAGCACTGGTTTAATTATCTGAGGTAGACTCTAAACGAACTTCCCCTTGTTTCTTGACCTAAGGTTTCATGTAAGAGGCTCAATTTTTCCGAGTACAATATCCACTTCATTTTAGATATAACATTATATTGAAGACGTTTCAGACTCCTACACACCTTGGAAATTCTTGTGAGGGAGCACGCTCTCTTTCCTTTCCCTCTGGTACTTTGTAATACATGCAGAAGCACATAAGCTATCAACAATAGCTTGTTAAGAACTATAGAAGATATTGATGGAGTCACCAGCCACTTCTTTTCACTTGGCAGCTAAAAACTCTCACCAGGACCACACAGTCACAATGCTAATTAAGAGATTCATAGCACAACAAAGATTCCACCACAAGTGCCTTCACCAATCAGGACTCACGACATTAGCAACAAGTATATGATTCCTCCACCGCAAACACCACTGACTCATGTATCAATCAATGAATCAATCTGGCTTTTATCATGTATAGCACTTGTCATAAAATAAAATGTAGCAAAAATTGCTATACATAATAAAAGCAAGCACGGGTTCAAAGCACACTCATTCACTCCCTCTCTCTCTCCCCTGCATGTAACACATACACACACACATGCGCAAGAAGGAAACTGAAAACAGTGCCACTCTCAGCAATTTGCAGTGAGGAAACACCAGAGGCTGCATAAAATCAATTAAATAAAAGGAATAAAAAAAAAAATAAACAGAGTACATTTTGACAACCTCATAAAAAAAATTATGCCAACATTAAAAAGCTTACAGTTCACTTAGATTATTCAATTAATAGGCTAAATAAAATAACAGACTAAAAATTTGAAGTTTATAAATACAAGGATAGAATATAATAACACCTATAAATAAAATTTAGTCAAAAGGTAATCCTTAAGTTTGCTTTTAAAAATGTCCACACTTGCTGCTCTTAAGTTTTCAGTAAGGCTGTTCCAGAGACGCGGGCTATTATAATTAAAAGCTGCTTTAGCATATGTTTTTGTTCTTATTTTAGGTATTAGTAAAAGACCTCTATCTGAAGACCTTAGAGTTCTGAATGTCTCATAATTTAAAAGCAAATCTGATAAACAAGTAAGACTAAGTCCATTAAGGGCTCTAAAAACCATACAAGAATCTTAAAATTAATCCTGGAGCACACAGGTCACCAGTGCAGAGACTTAGAGAGCGGTGTAATATGAGCTCTCTTTCTGGTCCTCGTCAGCAAACGTGTGGCAGTATTACGATCTGTTCTGCAGTAATTGTTAATGATACAATTTTCTTTTAAGGAAAAACAGAAATATAAGCATGTCTAAAATGTCTAAAATGTCTAAAATATAGTCAAAAAGGGCATCAATTGGCCCAGTGTCATCAGGAGACACAGTAATGTAAAGCCTCGTGTCATCCTCACAAATCTGGAAATTTATGCCATGTTTCCAACGCCACCGAGTGGCAAAGAATGGGACCTAAATTTGAGCCTTGGGGGACACCACAATTCACTTTATAGCTCATAGATGAACATTCATTAAAACCTATAAAAAAATCTCTGTTGCTAAGATGAGATTGAAACTAATTAAAATCAGTACCAGACATACCAATCAGGCTGTAAAGTAGATTTAGAAGTATTCCATGATCAACAGTATCGAAGGTTGCACTTAAGTCTAATAAAACAAGGACTGCAAATTTTCTCATATCCAGGTTACAACTGAGGAAATTTAAACCTTTCCTAGTGCAGACTCAGTACTATAATTGGCTCTGTATGATGGACCTCTCCTCTTAGCTGAAAGCCCTGCAACTATAGCAGTCCCTTCATTCTCCCCCTGCACCACCCTGGTGCCCTGTAAGTCTACATCTGTCTGTACTTAATTTGGAGTTTAGGGATACAATGCTAAATAGAGATTTATGTATTACTTTTTACAATGTACGTGCATTTACAAAGAATTTAGCGATATATGGTGATATATGTGGATACACTTGGCTTATCCAGAGTTTCTATAAATACCGCCTCAGCTATCTCAGTTTCCCCACTGGAAGCTGGTGATGTCTGACAACAGTCGATGCAACAGGAAATGTCAGCCAGAGGATGAAGAGTCAAGAACAGGATCACATTACACACATAATCTGAATCCCCTCTGGACATCAGGCTACCTATCACAGTTTTTAATTACAGATGATGATGATTCCACAAAAAAAGGAAAACAATGCAGTGAGATTTCTTTTGGACTTATATTAAAGGAATACAGTACAAAGACAAGAAATTCAATGTGCAAACTGAAAACCCATTTTGTTTTATACCCTTACACATTCTAAAAAAGCTGCAACATGGGTATGATTACCACTGTGTGAACTCAGGCCACCAAATTTTGAGGTTTTGTTTGTTATTCAAATTTACTTGCTCACAGTCTTAATAACGCATAACAGACAGGTCTGACCTGCAGGCAGGGCAACACTTCAAAAAATGGTTTTCTGGATTGTTCAAAAAAACATGTAGTAATGTTTCTGCAGTCATGTTATTGTTCAGTGCTATCCCCCTGAGAAGGCAGTGATGGAGTTAAGCCTTGCTCCTTACATGCAGAGATTGCTCTGAAGTCTCTGAATCTTTTACCAATGTTAAGCATTGAAGATGGGGAAATCCCTAAGTCTTTGTCCTCAAAAATGGTAACTGAGTATCTGAGTTTTTCCTCTATGTTCATAGGAGTATGTGGGGAACTAAATTATTGGGTACTATGGTTAGGGTCATTTGGAGGGTAGTTGATAGGATAAGCCCGTTTGAACTACACTGTTGGACATATAATCCCTTGGGGCATCCAGTTCATGAAAGCCAATCACATGGCACTGCTATAAAAACAGGTTTAAAACAACCTGTGAAATTATGGATTCTAAGCTCGCTGTTTGAGTGACCTATCACTCTACACAACGTACAACTAAAAAACCTCTTCATTAAGAATCAATTCTTAAATGATTCAAAATTTCTCTTTGATTCAGGACTTCTAGAGTCGTTTAGTGGATGACAACAACAGTGCTGTTTTGTGTTGAGCAATTTCCAAGCATGGCCGTGTGTGCAGCCCCCATACCCTTAGAATAACTCCTCATGCTGTTGCTGTAAATAGAAATGCCATTTGGTTTGCCCTGTATCAACACCAGGATTTCATTCTGCAACACATGAAGTTATAATACAAGGTGATCAATTACGAGATAAATTCAGACTGTGTATCAATCACTAATGGTAAATTTAGAGCTTGAGAAGTATTATCTTAAAAGAATCTGAATCATCAATCATGATTTTAACTGATATGTTAAAACAATAACTAAATTCTTTCATATGTTTGTAAATTCGAAATGAAAGCTCTACAGAATATCCCAGTTGCAAAGACAAATTAATGCCTCCTAGATCTGTCTATTATATTAATAATGTATATCTAAAATTCAAATATTGTCTTTATTGTGTTGTGATGGGTGTTTTTGCAGAAATAGGTGTGATTGTAAGGCTAAGAGAAACAGTGTCCTTGTAATGGTAAACAAAGAGGACGTTGTTGTATTGTTGCTTTAACCCGCTAGCTTTCCCTGACACAGGGGAAGAAAAAAAAAAGATGTACTTTTGAAGGAAGACTAATAGAAGACTCACCAAAACACAGGGCACCACACTCCCAAACACCATTGAAGACATGAGACAGCTAAATGGAGTTTTGTTTTACCCACTGCCACAAGTTGTAAATATTCAGCCTTTTAAAATGAAATGACTACTACCAAGAGCAAGCTGGCCGCCAGCACAAATAACCATGGCTCTCTGAGGAAGGTTGATGAACCAACTGCTTGAGACAGCTAGTCCTAAGAAAGGAAAACCACGATTTGCCAAAGCACTAGGTTATGAGCTTGCTAGCTCAAGTGTTATAGTGAGCTTCAAGCCCAGGTTAGCTAGCAACATAACAGTAATGGTATACCTCTTAGCCTATATACTGGGCAACCTAGGGTGATAACATTGCAATATGAGTCATACTCTGACCCAATGCACATTATCATCAGCATACTCACAATCATAAACTGAGCATAGCCAGTCTAACAAGTACTCAAAGCACATATATATTATTGTTAAGTATGCAACAGGTCCTTGTTGTGTAAAGACCTCTAAATTCTGTAAAAATGTTGGTGTAAACAGCAGTATTTCTATAACACATTTCATTATTTCCTCCCTCACTATTTGTTCATTCATTTTTCAGCCAGGAAAAACTATTTAGGGATGTTGTTCAAATATAAAATAAAAAGCTTACAAAAAAGCAAAAATTCATACCTCAGCCAAGACTTGTTGCAAGACAATGGTGAGTGCCTCAAATCTGCAGTTGCTAACTGCTAGGAGCTCTCTGAGCTGCTGGTCCTTTCTCCCACCCTCAGGGACACTTAGTGGTACCACATCCGGAGGTCCATTACTTTGGCTTGGTTGGGATGCTTGTCGTTGAGGGGGTTGCTGGCGGGAGCTGGCCTTGGGTTTGTTCTTGTCCACTGTAAAAGAACATGTGTTCAGCGATGTGACAACATTGATCATCACCATACCCCCCTCCATAGCCACTACAGTTGTTCTGACAGCAGCACCACCCACCCTTACCACTCTTGTCAGAGTTTTCAAAAAAGAAAGCTCCAGTGTCAAAGCCCTGGATATTCCTGCAGGACAGAGCTGTTCTGTCCAATCAGCTTGTCTGATGAGTACCATTGCTGCTCCTCTGACAGCACAGACGTACAAATGGATCCTCTCTATGTGATTAGTTCCACATATCCTATTTCAATTTAGTGCTCTGCAGACACTGGCTCACCAAGGACAATTTATTTAAGCAAGGCTGCGCCACTGTACTTCTGAGTTACATCAGCTTTCTAAATACATAACTTCCATACCACTGTTATTGCTACTAACACTGAACACTTTGTTTACACTCTTACAACACTGTGGTATCAGAATAGAGAAATACAATACTGACAAACTGATTACCACTAAGTCTTACAAAGTGGGATTCTAGTCTACCTCAGATTACTATCAGACACCTGTGTAAAACTGTTTCTCTGTCAGTACAGTTCGTCTATGAGGCTGCAGTGAGTGTTATGTAACAGAGAATAAGGATAGCCTGAGACATACCAGGAACACCAGTGAGTGGAATATACTGTGCTACCTGTTAAGTGTAGACATACTCACTGCTATTGAACCCAATGAGAATTACTGAGAGAAAAACAATGTTTCTTTTCCTGAAAGTGAAGAAAAACAATAATAAATCTACTTTAAATCTACAGAGGTCAAATTCACTGTTGTCACTCCTTTTTTACAATGTAGGCACAACCCCTTTCCATGAAGTGTTAATAACCATGTCCTTCATGGACCACAAAACCTTAAACATGTTTAAGTTAAATATAGATGCACTAAGCAGGGTATCATTTTAGAACATTACAACATCCCAGAATAACACCACCATGTTACTGATGTAGCTGTTACATGCTCCATTCGCTTCCAAAATAAGACGCTACAGTCACTGTCAGTAATGAAGGAAGGGTATTCGATCTTACAAGAAAAGGTGTCTCCCCTGTCTGCTCTTGACAACTGAACCTAGAGCTACAGAGTGAACGGCTCCCTGAAACCTGGCCTGATGGGGGCAACGTAATACTGCAGAGAGAAACACTCCAGGCTGGACAGACCAACAGAGGGTACACTGTTGTGATTGACGATGAGGAAAAATATTCAAACACCAAACTACGAAGGAAAGGCACTAAATAAAAACCTTTAATTTGAGAAAAGCTTAATAAAAGGCCAGATACTTTTAATCTAAATGCTGCATTCATTTAACTAAGTGACTTGAATTCAAACATTTCTGTATCATGATGTGCAGTTCATAACAAAAATAGTTTCTCTTTGGGCTCTGTGTGATCCACAGCTATAGTAAAGAGTTCAGCACAAAGCACACCACTTTTACAACTAATTAAATACAGATATTATTTTACTCTACACCTGAATGCAAAGTACAACTGACAAAACAAAGCACAAATCTTACTACAAAACTGAAGTGTTTAATTGTACATATTTGTATATGTTCTCCAGCCTGTGCTGTAGAATAACTGACATAGGGATACCGATGATTTCAGACCAGAAACCCTGATTACCATCTAAACATCCTGACATTAATACATGTTAAAATAGGAAATCTTTTTCTGACGCAAATCCAAACAAACAGTTCAGTGGTGCTGTTCTGTATTCTTAATCATTTTGAAGAGGCTGCACTTTTTTAAATCTGAAAGGGTTTCTTTAAATTAGGATGCCCTCTGCTGGATGGACAAAGAGCCCAAAGATACACAATCTTGAGTTGTATCACAGCCAAAATGTACCACAAACATGCCTGCCTACAGACTACAGACATGCTTAGTGACAGACCTGGGCAGCGAGCTACTGCATAGTTGCAGAAATTTCAACAACATGATGTGAACTACTAGATTTATTTATGTGATTCTGTATAATTAAGTATTTGTTAGTGATCAGCATGTTAATATCTAATCCCTCAATAATGCAATAGAATGTAATGTCTTAATTTATTCATTTTCTTTTCTTCTATTACATGGGTAGCAAAATTTTGTTACTGCTGTTTGAATTTTGTTTGTCCACTCGGGACAAAAAAAGTGGGATTCACTAATGTCACTAAACTTGTCCATATGCATATGATGAACTGTTTATTTCTGCATAGATACTGTCCTATGCTCTCAAGGGCTATCAAGGGCAGCAGTGGACATTATGCAACAGTTTTCTGCTAAAACATAAAAAATTCATGCTCTCACCTTCTTAAATAATTCAATATGGTCATTAGTGGAAGCCAGGTTCAGACCTTAAAGAAAATCTGAAGTGGGCAACGATTCAGTCTGTAAATATTATTAAATGGTGATTCAGTCCCTTTTTAATTATTAAAACTACCAATTACAAACCAGTATATTCCACATTTAGACACTAATTTCTTCTGAGAGTAGATGGTGTAATTCTTATACATACACACGATACAGAAAATATATATTCACACATTAGCAGACATACTGTCTAGGATTTAATATTAACCCGGCTTTGTCATCTTTTATTCCTAAATATTTCTTTATAAAGGCATTTGGTTTTTGTTTTCCATAAACACAAAAAATATACACTTCCTAAATAAATTTGATTTTATGTAAGCATATAGGTCATCTCTTCTGTTTGACTTGTGTTCCATGGCAACAGAGGACCTGCAGTTATTTTCCTTAATGTGGTGGAACACAGAGTTGATGACACATGTTGCCTTCTCTGTTTATGGCCTCCTTCCAGGCTCTAAGAATTATTTTGTACCAATTTAACTAATATGAGGTACATTTCATTCAAATACCAAGTGACTTGGTGACCCCCCAGCATAGTGCTCTGCTGCTTGAAGGCGATATCACACCATAGAACCAAGCATGATGGGTAATTAGACCCCTCACAATCAGGCACTTGTGCTTGGCTGACACAATAATTCACAAGGGACACTTGTCTGAAATAAATAAAGGAGTATGTATGTATGCATGTATGCATGTATGTGTGTGTGTATGTCCGTGTGCGTTTGTATGTATTCATGTATGTCTGTATGTCTGGAAGTAGGTAAGTAATTACTGCATGGAACACCATGTACATACTAACTGACTTTTTGGGGGTAAATTTAGGGTGATTACCTGTGTTGCAGTTATTAAAGCATTTGTTTCTGCACAACTAAGTTTCCATATTCAGTGATAACTTTTTTAAAAAAAAGACAAGAACGCTTTAAATGTGGGAACCACAGGAAGCTACCATGTTCCCACAGTCCTGGCTGCAGTCACAACAAGGTTCCCATGGTTCAACCCAGAGACCACGAACCAAAATAACCTTGGTTTGGCTCCGGGTGAAACAGGAGTACTGGGTGTCTCAGTACATAAACGGGTGTGAAGAAGTGTGTTTAAACATAGTGATGTAAAAAGTGGTGTAAAAAATAATTCAAGCTTTTCTGAAATGTCAATATGAATTTGAATAAAGACAATTTTAATGTTTGTTTAAATTAAACTGTCATCAAATTTAAGATCCAAATATTCATACTTAAAATCACACTTTTTGGTGACCAAGGAAGGTAAATGAAAGATGAACCTTCTGCCTTGACAGTAAGTAAACAGCCATACTAAAAATAGAATTCAGTAACAGCTACAGCAAGTGCACAGGTTTATGTGGGAGGCAAACGCTAATAGATTTGGCTCAAATATTTGAAAACAGACACCCAAAAATCTACAATAGTAACAGAAAGATTAAACACTGAAATAACACTGACAGACCTGCTTGGAAAACCACAGTGTTCTTCCTGCATCCTGACAGCAGCTGAATGTTTCGGAGCAAACCTTTTGCTGTCAAACGCACGTGGATGTTGGACAAGGAGAGCTTCGGAGACCATAACATGTCTTAAACATAAAACAAGACAGCCACTGTTTTTAGCAGTAACTTTACAAAAAACTGTCCAAATACAGAAACTTGATGCTGTATATGAACCACATGATATAGTGTGCCTCAGTGTATCATGCCTTAAGTGACAGCAGCACTGACAGGCATAAAAAAAAATAAATCAATAAAAACCAGTAATAAGAGTTATGCCACTGAAACAGCCTTAAAAAAAATGAAGGCACCCAGTTAAACATGGCAAGTCTCCCGACTCTGAATCTAATTCCCAGCTGTGAAGGCTGGAAGGTACAGAGAAGGTTAAAGGCTGGCCAGCGGTTTGTGGCACAGCCTCAGAGATCTGATAGGGTCAGAAAAAAAGCAAAAATCCCTTAATCCTCTTGGAAAAGCCGGCCTCAGCTATTCACATAACACATGAATCTCTCACAGCAGAGCAAAGCAGCATCTCAAAGCTGGATGATGGCGGTATTGTAGCAGAGCCAGGATGCAGAGAGGGTGGGGGAGGGTGGGCGAGTAAGGAGTGGGAGGAACCAATAACATAACTGCAGCCAATGGGAATTTAAACCAGCCCCCCACTCTCCCTCCCATTTACTCTTGCCTGGTGCGATGGCCTGACCCGACAGACTTCTCATGGCATGGTTTTGTCTGATGAGCTGATATGTAAACAGCATGGCTGGCACAGCGCTCTGTGAAAATGTGCTGTCAGCTATGACTGTCATATCTAATCCAAGACTCAAAACAACGTGCTGAGTAAGTGAGGTGTTACATAATAAATCATGTTTTTCATCTAGTCATCTACAACTGTGGGCTCCACGGGGGTTCTCCTATCATTAAACAGTGTCCTTGCAGTGAAATCAAATTGAAACATGCGCATCAAGCATTTTGTGTGTGATCAGCAAAGAGAAACAGAGGTCAATAAAGCAGAGAGCACACATTATAGCTTCAGTGTGACTTTGCTTATAGGAAACAGACGAGAGAATGTGACAAAAAGTTGGCCACTTCTAACATAACAAAATTCAAAATAAATGCAAATGAGAAAAACGCCACATAAAGAGTAAACAATCGTTAAGACGGTTGCATGCATTACGAAGACAGGTTAAAATTGTTACGCAATAATAAAAAAGTATGATTAAAAAAATTAACAATATCTTCTGAAACCAACTGCACAACTTACGCTAGGAATCCAAACATTTAGTTACATCACAGGTGCTACAAACAATAAATCAGGAGCACAATAAAAGAGAAAACTCTCACCAGGTCCATTTGAAGTGGAACGGACCAGTCTTGCAGAAGCTGTCCTTTTCAGTGGACTGACTGTAGAATTTGGAGCACCTTTGCTGATGGAAGCAGCAGGTTTGCATGCTGCAGCCAAAGCTGTAACAGGCAGAAAATCCAGGTGAGACAAGAGGCAGGAATTAATCTGACTCATGAAGCAGCAAGCAACACAAGCAACTGACCACAACTGCCTTTTGCTTACAGCCTTTTTGTTAGGACACAGTCATGAAGCTTGATTAAAGGCACTGTTCAACAGAAAAAGAGGCTTTTTAGTGTAAATAATGTAAGTAAATTAATTCAATCAAGATCAAAGATAGCTGATCAAATATAGTAACCAGAAGTATCAGTGGCTCAAGTCTGAAGACGAGCATTTTTAGGAGGGTTTAATCACTGTCAACCTATATCAAATTTAAAAGGGCGGTTTCCTTATCATGAGAGCATTTGACAGAAGATGATAA
Source organism: Ctenochaetus hawaiiensis (assembly GCA_029783645.1). NCBI lineage: Eukaryota > Metazoa > Chordata > Actinopteri > Acanthuriformes > Acanthuridae > Ctenochaetus > Ctenochaetus hawaiiensis. The sequence continues at coordinate 5,664,432 of JAPZDY010000026.1, forward strand.
AATCAACTTGGTCCACTCACACTACAAAAGGGAATTCACAAAGACAATAATCTCATCGCATCCTAAACCAAACAGATGTGAACAAAACAAGAAAAAAAAGACACACAAATAATACAGAAAAAATAAAGTCTTACATGAAACAATCTATATGAACATGTGTGTGTGTGTGTAGATGTATGTGATCTCACATGGTCCAGAGTTTTTGGCAGGGGATGTGATGAGTCTCGTTTTCAGCACAACAGTTTTGAATGGGGATGGTTTGCATGCAGCTCCTCCAGAAACTATTGAACAAATAAAGAAGTTTATTTAAATACAGAGTATCATGCTGCTTTTGAAGATTGAATTTACTTTCTTAAAATAACTTGAAATTTACAAAAAAAAAAATTGCAGTGCCTCTTTGTTTTCAGTACATTACTGCTGTCAATGCTAGTGATCTGATTTCATTCTACTGAGGAGATGTGAACAGATCATTTGAAGTACAACAAACACGATCTCAAGCGCAAGAAAGTAAACAAAGTTTATGGTTGTTACATCTATAATGTCATAAAAGAAACATTCTGAAGGGAAATAAAAACTAACAAATGTCATGTGGCATCAAACTTGTGAAAAATAAGACTGAATAAATACATGGTATATACAATAAATGTTGATGTCCTCCGAGCTAAACTGATTAAAATATCCAGAGGCTCTCTAAATAAAGCACCACTGTTGAAACCTAGCTTTGTTTAAACATGCACTCTCACTTACTTCTCCAAAGCTTTCTATCTTTTCCATTAAATGCAGCTAACAAAGGGATGATACAAAAGCGATAGGATCCAATGAGCAGGCATGTCAAGAGTGTGAGATCACAGCTGGATGCTGCACTGCCCTGCGCCACTGAAGAAGAGTTGCTGAAAATATTAGTTGGAAATTCAGTCCAAGTGCAGCTTCGAAGTCCTGTGTAACCAGCCATTGTTTTTTTTTTTAATTAAAAAAGAAAATAGAGAATCTGCTCTTTTTCTGCACCTCAGACAACATCGGTTGCTGTGTGTGTCTGCTCACTTTCCTCCAGGCAACGCTTGTGTGTGAACTAGAGTGGAATAGAACCCGTTGCCATGACAACAACACAAGGGGGGTCTGCAGTTTGGAAATTAGGTCCACAGCCAATCACAGACATGCAGGCTGTTGATGATGCTCAAAGGAAAAGAACCCACCGTCTAGAGTACTACCTATCTTTTATTTTCTCCAGTCAGAAGAAAAAAACAAGGCATTTAAGGCTCAGCAGCAAGACAGAATGATTTTCTGGCTCTTGTCTGGATTTCGGCTCATTCATACTTATGTTTGAATAGCTTTGAAAGATGTTCTACTTTCTAACAGAGTCAAAATAAAGGAATTTGAAGAATACCATAATGTTGTTGAGATGCTAAGTAGGAAAATATGAAAGTATTGAATTTGAGAAAGATCAGCCCTGAAACGACTTATTTCTAAGTCCAGCGATGAAGTGGGTCACTATTTCAAACAGAAGCCCCTCCCCTTCATGTCCAGATGTTTGCTTAAATAACAGAACACTGTGGCCTGACCCTGAAAAACAGCCTGCATAAAACTGAGGATATGCCTTTGTGTAAAAGCTGAAAGAGACTGAACATCCAGTTACTAAAGCTGGTGTAAATCCTTGTCAGGCCCACCTTGTATACTCTCAGAACCTTCACTCAGGTCTGTGTGAACACTGGCCTCTGTAAGGCTCCTGGTTGGCCCCAGACTCTTGCGCTGCTGTTTCGTAGCAGAAGTGGAGGGGGGACCCATAAGAAAAGGGCGGGTGGGAGTCTGAGGAGGCCGGGATCCATTCGGTTGGGGCTTGATATTTGCCGTTAAGACAGTTCTAAGGGATGACTCTCCTGCAGTTTGTGCTCTGTGATTGCCTGGGATGCAGTGGAGAACAAATAAACAGAGGTCAGCATTATGAACCCTTTAATTAGGGACTAATACACACATGAGATCACCAACTATGATCATGAAAACCAATTAGGGCAGTAAAAATATCTTTAGAACTGCATGAAAGGTCAAATTAGGCCTAATAAAACCTGACAATCTTTTTTTCTATTGACTTGATCAAGAGATTTTCTAAGGAAGGAGGAACGATTTTCTAGAAAGCAAGAGCAGTAGAATACTGGAAAAAAACAAAAAACATTTAAAAATGTTGAAAACAATAAAACAAGTAAATGAAAGAAATCCCATCATTTTAGCTACTCCTTATAATTGTTAAATTTAATACAAAAATGTACACTTACCCATTTTACTCACTACAGAAAACATATTAAATTTGATCAAACACAAACAAAAAAATGTTGCATTTTAAGCATGAACACGTCCCCATTGAAGTGTCCTTTAAATCGGAGCGTATGACGGTTACTGTTTTCGTACTGTGCTCAGGGTGCTTGTTTAAAACAATGTTTTCTCACTTTAACAGTACTGGTGAGCTTGAAACCTCCCTTTCCTTCCCTTGCTTTTTCCACTCATACAGATGGCTTCCCATCAAAGGAAGAGTCCCCCTCCCTTCCCAGTACTCTGTCCTACAAGAGCAGTAGGGCAGAGGGAGCAGGCTATTTATCCCAAAGACCTGGACACAGACCAGAGGTAACATCTGGATCCAACACTGTTCCTGTGGTACATGGCTGAGCTCATCAGGCCAAGACAGCATATCTATTAGAGGAAGTGCTCCATGCCCCCTCTGATGGGGAGACTGCTTTACTACAACCAGAATAATTTTCTTTACAGTGGCAATTATAGGTGACGAGAGATCTGTTGTTTTCATTTTCCCTGAAATGATGGCCACAAGCTATCAAATAAGTCCAAAGGCGTGCTACGGATAACATGTAAACAGGCAATAACTGAACAGGGGTGTTGTGCCATGAACAACTGACATGATGAAAAGCATGGGGTTAAAATGGGAGCAGACAGTGAGGAAAACGGTAAGAAAAAGGACAGGAGGCGCATTGCAAAAATGAAGTGTGGAGAGCTTCCTCCTGTGATGAGCTTGTTGGTGGGGCATAATCATCCATAGTCAGTCTCTTTGTTGTATTGTATTGGTAGCAGTAATCTAAATATTTTCAAATTCGTTTTTTCAAGACCACAATTGGGACAAATAGACACAGAGCAAAACTCGGAAGTCCTTACACTCTAAATTTCAATAATAAAAATAACTTTTTTAATCATTGAACTGAAATGTAAAAATGGGTGATTTTTCAGCTTTATATTTATCTTTTTGCTGCATCTCAAGGGGCTATCCTAAATAAATAAATTCAATTCAATTCAATCTTTTATCCTAGTTTTCCTCACAAAACCATGTGCCTCTAGTGCTGCCTCCAATTCTCTATGACCTTTCATTTACAGACCTTGTTAAATCTTCTACACTGTGCTTATACACAGAATTGAACAGACCACAGTGTATCTTACATAGCAAGTTTGACAAAGTCAGGCTCTCCCAGTGAGAGCTGGCTAAACAAGACCTAAAATTTCAGTCAGGGATAAAGGGTACCACAAGGGTGGTTATAAATTTACTGCTAACTGAGACTCTGTGTATATTACCAAAGGGGGCTTTTGCCCTGTCATTTGACTCTACTATTGCACCAAAAAGACCAATTGCATGCCAACAAAGCAAGAAAGGAGTGCTCAGACTCTGTATGTAACATAACAATTGAAGTACAATTTCTAAAGGTCAGATTAGTTCGGTCTTCTGTATGTACAGGGTTAATATCTAAACTGTCTAAATGTTTAAACTGCTAGGAAGCACTTTAACTAAACTATGACTGGGCCTGTCTAGAGTCTATGGCAGCTTAATGAATGTTTAGTGTGTGAAAACCAGAGATCCTAACTGCTTGACAAAATGGCATCTGGGCATTATCAACACTGCATTTAATGCTGTGACCCATCATTTAAGACTGGTCACATATGAAGTAGATTTGACCACATTTTCAGCCACACTTGAACAGTTGTGAAAGTTAGAGTGAGAAGTTGTATTGCTGTTGGTGCTACAATTTTACATATGACACTTTTAAACTTCTCTTAAGATTCTTAAATGTTGCCACACAGGCTCAGCTAGGTGGACAAATAAATCACACAGCATGCACAATATATAACACGGTCAAACTGAGAGTTGTACCTGTACTGCTCTTCTGCTTAGACTGCAGCAACCCTACAGCTTTAGAGGTCCTGCATCCATCCCTCTCCAGGGTCCCCGGCCTCTGCCTGGTTGACAGAGTGGCTGGTCTTGGACTGGCAGCTGGAGCTTGTGAAAGTGCTGCTCCTCTTGTTCGTCTAGGAGATGGACGTCCTCCCGATCTGCTCTTACTCTCATCCAATGCAGCTCCTGCTGCTGAAGATTTGCTGGCCTGCAAAGAGAAAAGTTCCTTACTCAGTCAACTGTATGCACTTGACCCTAATGTTCACAATAAATATTTATAATTATGATTATTTTAATTCAAAATCATAATAAAACTGAGATTTTAATCACAAAAATAAATTAATCATGCATTTATATTGCAGATAATGATTTAATTTTTTAAAGAGCCGGTCTTTTGGTATTTAGTTGTTTGGTATAGTCGTGTTCTTTTGGGAAAAGTCATGGTATTCAGAATGATTGATTTACAACAAGCAACTATTTTATTCAGAATTTTAGACTAGAACTTTGCTCTGTTAAATTACTTTTTTTTGTTTGAAAAAAATATTGATTTCAAACAAAAGCCTACCACATTCATAAAACAAAGTGCAGTCTCTTACAACCATCTAAATTCTAACTGAGAATGACTAAATTCCCTTAAAAGTCCATCCTTTTTTTAGTTTTTTCAGGTCAGATGGCATAGGTTTGTTTTTGATGTGAGAAGAAGAGCCTTTGTCACTCCAAATTGAGGAGCAAGTTTTGTTGATAATGCAATATTTGTTTGGAGAAGCTTACTTCTGCCTCCTGCAGAACTCTTAAACTCTTGATGAAGATCATTCTGCACATTAATTTTACAACAATAATGAGAACTAGGAGATCTGCAAAAGTCTAAAAACTAGTGGAAGTACCAAATGGATCTCTGGATAGCACCAAGGCTCCAAAAATCCTGAACAGTACAAGTTTGAACATCAGAGCCAATTTGGTGGAATGACACCCTCTTTTACTCATTTACAGATCAAAGACTGAGTCCTAACTTTGAATTTTTTTCAGCAGACAGAATGAACAGCTAGCTGAACATGAGATATTTGCCGATTTGAAAATACTGTATTGTATTAGAATTGCTGATTGTGCTTTATCTTGATTTATAAAAAGCTTTCTAACATTAATATTTGCAGTACTTTAGATTATGTAACAGATTTTTGCTGAATTTTGAATTGATTAAATTAAATCAAATTAAATTAAGTGGTAACATTGTAAGTTCATACTCACCACCAAGCTGATCTTCTTAACCTCTCTTGGGGAGTTTTCAGCAGGTTCATTTGTTGACTCAGCCTGTGTGGCCCGTTTATTCTGGGAAGAGCAGTTCAGCTTCCCTGATTTGGTCTGGCGCTGGTGGGTGTCAGCTTTGGAAACGGTAAAGCTAGTTGTGAACCTCGGAGGTGTTTTCTTCTCTTTGGGTGGCCTAGATGATGATGATAAACTCTCTGATAAACAGCGAGGCCGCATGTTGAGGACAGGAGACTTGTCCAGGCCTAATGCTGAGCTTGACCTGACCTCAATTTTGTTTGACACACACTTGTTTGGAGTTGGTCTGGAATCTGTTTGGCCACTTCTATCAGGGGATTTTTCTAAGGATGAGAGGCAAAAGGTCTCGTTGCCAGCATGCTGGGCTGCAGTGTCTGCCACTTGGCTTGAGGCTGCTTGCTCTGTTTCAGAGCTGGCATCACTACATTGGACTGCAAAAGCAGGTTTATTTGCAGCAGGGTGATGGAAAGGTGGGGATGCTCCTTTCTTGCCCTGTCTATCCACAGCAGGTTGCCTGGATAACTGCATCACCGTCATGCCTAAATTATTAGCCTTTGCCTTCACTTGTCTAAGACCACTATCTGATATTTTAGTGGTGGTAGATACAACTTGAGTGCTACTCCTTACCTTGGCAGGACTAATCTTGATAGTTGGTCCTCTGTGTGATGCTGTGTGTTTATTGTTCAAATTAGCTTGTGACTGTTTGTGTTGATTTCTTGTCAAGACTTTTGATTTTACATTGCTGAAGTCTAACATCGGAAACTTCTTAATTTCCACTTTCCTGACTTTGCTGGCTAAACGTTGCTTAGGAGTCACAGCAGTTTGCTGCTGTTTAACAGTGTGAAGTCCTGTGCTGCCTGTGTTTCCAGTGCATGGAGACTCTGATAAAGAGGGCAGGTTAGGTATTTTGTTTCCAATGTTTTGTATTGGAGTGGAAGTATGAATATCCTTATTAATGTCTTGCACAGTTGACAGAGGGGACACAAAAGTTTTTCCTGGTTCTGGTGTAAATGCTCCAGGGAAATGAAGCAGCTGTGCTTCAGCAGCAGTTGTCTCTTTTCCACAATCTGCAGGAGAGGTTTCACAGACAAAAGTCATCAAAAGACCTCCTTCATTCTCGCTTGGCAGAGCTACAACGGAATTGGAAGTTGCCATATCATTTTCCTCAGTGGGGAGCTCTGTCTGAGTGAAAGTCATACCAAGACATGGGAGGCCTGTGTTCTCCTCAATGACTCTTTGTGGTGACTTTTCGCAGACATCCAGCAGGTTAGATTCAGCAGGCAATGCTGAGTGGCCTGCAACAAAAGACACAGATGACTCCTCCAGGGAAGATACTACCAAGTGTGACTGGTCCTCTAGGCAAAAACTGTTGTTTCTTATTACCATTTCCCCAGAACTCAGGGAGAAGCAGTCATTCTCAGCTGATCCCCTACGGGAGGTCTCACATGAACCCAGCTGGCTTTCCCTCCCAGCAGACTCTGGAGACATAACTGCACTGGTATTTTCATCCCCTGCATTCTTGTTAAAAGTCTTGTTCTTCTCTGATCCCATCTCATGGTTGCATATAAAGCTTAAGTTTTCATTCCAGAAATTCACACTGCCATTAACAGGTGTAGCAATAAAGGTTTGGTTCAGGTTCATGCTTACACCACTGAGCACATTATCCTGCAGTATGGTGGTACTGTAAGGGTTATCCACAGGGGAACAGTTGCTGAGACAGCTCTCCAGCATGTTGATGTCAGGCGAGCTGTTGGCTTCTCTGTCACTCAGGTTGGAAATGCTACTGTTGGACTCAGGTGAAGGGGACAGTGACATGATGCTGTAATGACTCTCGGAGGAGAGGCCAAGCTGCAGGTCACTGTGAGGCAAGCTTACTGTGAACTCAGCTTGGTCACTGGACATGTTAAATGTCTTATTAGACATTTTGAAGTAGTGACTGGATTTTTCCTTCTTCCTTCACATTCAGTTGACAACTCTGTAATCCATTAAATATTTGATCTGGCATTAATATCTGCAAGACAAGAAAAATGTCAGATTTTTAAATTTTCTTGAATTTTGAATTTTTTGTAATATCACACAATGTTAATAGGGATACCCCAAATTTTAACTTAAGGAAGTCAAAAAGGCTTTGGTTGATCTCTTTCTAGCCACTGACCAATGTAGCAGTAGCTGGATACTCAAATTATTCATGACTTACTTTAACGTCACGTTAAGGAATTCGTATTGCAAGAGTGTTGTCTATACGCTACAAGCTGTAATTTCATTAGGACTGTAAACATCAGATCATGGAAGTATTTGCATCTTTTATAAAGATGCAACATAGCATCGTATGTCAAGGACTTCCTATGGGGTGCACTTGAGAAAGAGTAGAAAATACTACTGTCAATGCTGTCTCCTCCAAATAATTGTTTAATAGTAATGTGAGGACAGACTAGCAGTTATGTACCATGTTTTTACTCTGAAAAATAAAGCTAACATGTTTGGCATGAGAAATAAACGGCAGTCTTAAATGCTTTTTGTGTACTGTTGTGTTTATTTCAGCAGACTGTACAGATAAGCTTGCCAGCCACCACCGCAACAAAAGCTCTATTGTGGTGCTCACCACCAGAGAATAAGATATCAAGTCACCAATGGCCTGAAAATGTTCCAGTTTGCAGACTCAAGATATCCTGATGCACACAAGAAAATTCAATACCTGACACACACTTCATCGGCCCGGTTGAAATAACCTCAAAATAATGAATGAAGCACCAACATACTATGACTTTTTGAAGCAAAAATGTGTACAGTCTGCTACACACCTGTCAAGTTCAATAAAGCAGGTAGGTATTGTTGTGGAGGGGCAGGATCAGTAAGACTGAGTGACCTTCCTGGATACACATGACAAACGGTTAAGTTAATTAAAAAAAACGAGCTCAGATGGTTTTTGGTGCATTTAGTCTACAAAAACTAACATGTTCAAGGAAAAAACACCAAAAAGTCTTTGACAGAGGGTTCAATTTGCAATATGCAGCATGTTAATCACAAGTCCATTTGATTAACAGCCTCCTTCCCTTTGCCATTCTTTGTGTTTTACTGCTAACTAGACAGAAGTTTATTTGTAGTAATATCAAACCACAATCCTGCAGTTAAATGGCCTAGCAAAAAATAAAACTTCCCTATGGACAGAGAAGCAAGCAAGACTCTACTTAAAGTGAGCCACTTCACTATAAGGTCATTGAAACTGATAGTCATGAAAGGCCTGCTGCAGGCTTAAGTTGCATCAAACTATAAAATTACATTTACTGTTTTTTTTCCTCAAAATTTACACATGCATTTTTGTTAGCACACTCA
>JAPZDY010000026.1:5705529-5724847 GCA_029783645.1 Ctenochaetus hawaiiensis
GCTCTGGTGCCCCCCCCCCCCCCACCCCCCCACCCCACCTCCACCCTGACATTGCAACACAGACACCAAGACACATATGTACAGTGTTGCAAGCCTGCAGCTGTCTGGATATGTTCTCCAGGCTTCTGATGTCCCAAAGGACCAAAACCTTGAAGTTGTAATATTTATGCCAGGTTTACGTTTGTGAGTGATCCTGTGTCTGATTCTTAAAGCCAAACATGGCTCGTACAGGGACCATAAACTCAACCTTACATATATGAGCAAAGAAAAATCTGGAAAAATGTACTCAGCCAACGGTAAACCCATTCGGCCATTTATCATAATGAAAAGGCAGCGTTAGCTTTACTCCATATCCACAGTTTCCTTAACAACTATGTGAACAGCCTGGCAAGGAAGAGACCACACTTAGTTCTGATATTCCTGTTTCCTCCTAGTTGCTATCATCAATTCTCATTAGCAGTAAGAACATCAGCCAATGTGAGCTTCCTTTGCTGTGAAGTGGAGTGAAGCATCATCAGTTTCAATCCCTAAGGACATTGATTTCATCCTGCATGTGTGTGAAGATGAAGTTCTTCAATCCTCTCTCTCTCACCAGTGTGGAATTCTGTGTGGCCTTTATCAGAATCTGAAAGGTGGCAAAGCTCATAACAGTCTCCAGCCTCACAGCTCACGTCAGCAGTGATGGAAAGATGCCTCTAATTGGTCAGCGAGGAGGTGTGAGGCATGATCGAAACTTTTTGACATTTTCAGATGTTCTTGATGTGCATGAATGAGCATTGCTGAGTGCTGCACAGTTATTTGCATGAAGCAGAGGCAAGCAATAACAAGTTTTCCAAGTTTTCATTGCTTGATCAGGATCAGCACATGAGCAACACATGTTTTTGTGACAACCGGTACGTGCAGATTTGCAGTCCCCTGACTCCTGAGCAGAGCGTGTGAGGATCTCGGTCAAAGGCCCAGAATGATTCAAACTTCACGTCAAGGATCATCACTGGTGATAAGAGTTGTGTCTGCTGCTTTGATCCAGAGACCAGACGCCAGTCTTTGTCGAGGAAAGCCTGTTCTCTCTAAGTTCGAAGAAGGCATGTCAGGACACAAGGCCAACAAAGAACTTGCTGATGTTTTTCGCTGACATATGTTGCACAAGTTACGTACTGTGGTCAGAATCCAACACTGAGTACTACTGTGACATTCTGAGGCTTCAGCGCAAATGACTCAAACTGTGAGTCATTTGATGTCAGCAGGGCTTTCCAGCATAACAACATGCCTGTTCAGAGCACACTGGAAACCTGTGAGTTTCTCACCTGCAACAGCACAGCACAGTTATCATTCCTCACTCCTCGTTATCATCACATTCTGGTCCCTGCAACTTTTTTTCTGCTCCCCAAAATGAAGTTTGGTCTCTGGTTTGCAGATGTAGGCCCAAGTTTCAAGTTTATGGTGACATCAAAAACACTCACAGCTCAGGTTGATGATGGTCAAGGGATTTACCTAGGGATACTTACTCAAGAAGGCTATAACTTACACTTTCTACATGCAAATACCTATAAAGAGCTCAATTCATGAGCAACAGGATCAGTCTCAGAAACTTTCTATCACACCATCCTATTAAAAGTTCTTTTTTTTCTCACAAGACATCTTGGAGAAGAAGAAGGCCTGCTGTTTGTGCTGTTTACTGGGCTTGCCAGCGCTGGCTCTCTGAAAAACAGTCGTGTTAAAGTGTCAGATGACTGGTACACTCCTTTTGCTCTAATTACCATGTGAACTTAAAAACTGGGTTGGCAAGTCCCAAAATTGTCTTCAAAACCACTTGTGATTACCATCATACATCTCCCTGTGATGGAAGGGATACACAGTAAGAGTAATGATGACTCTTGTAATTATCTTGAACATGAGCCCAGTGGTTCGTGTCTTAACCACACGGCTGTTGCAATACCCCAAATTCTGGCTACTTTGAAGGGCCCAAAACAGGGACATGAAACATCTTCAGGATATTTTCCCATAAAAAGTATGAATTGTGCACTGACAATTTTACATGCTTTAAATTGGAGGAATATCCGAGTGTGTCAAGCTGAGAGGCGTGTTTTTCCACCTGAGGCTATTGGAAATAACTGCAGTACTGTTGTTCTTACAGAGCTTCCAGCCACAGATGAGAAGCAAACAACTAGACTGTGGTGGCTTATCACCAAGTTACAGGCTGGCGTTCATCCAACCATCACTAAGCTGGTGTTCATCCATGTTTTTTGGGACAGTCTAAATTCCTGTCGAGACTTAACGTGTTGAATCTGCTCCCCTCCTCTCCTCGGTCCTCTCTGCTGGAGAGAATCAGAAATGGTGAGATGTCAATCGATCCATGGTCCAACAGCACCATGGTACACATGGTCTCACCTGTTTCTGGCACTGGGCCAACCTGTCACTCAGGACTTGGGATCCAAGTCCTAGGTAGATGTCATGATGGGCATGGTGCCTAGTTAAAGGTACGCTCTTGAGGATTACATCCTGGAAGAAACACGTCTGTGCACGTGAGCTTATCAAATGGTGTGGTGTACGTGCGAAATGATCTTGTTTTAAAAAGTGCCGTGAGGAAAGAGGAAGTCTATTTTTGTGTTCTATTTTTGTGTGTTTCCTTTTCTAAAGGAGGGGGATCTGCCTTATCAATTATCCCTGCCTGAGTCATGTGTCAGATGGGTCAGCTGTTGATGTATTATGACGCATTGGCTAAACATTGGTCAGAAGCTTTTTTTTCCTAGGTGGGCAATGTTCTGTTTGGGTCTTTCCTGAGCCTGTTCTTAGCTCTTAGAAAAGAAAAAAAATCTTGTTTGGGATCTGTTTCACAGTTATTAGCATTGACTAGACTCAGATCTTTTTGGGAGGGGACTGGATTTAGAGTTATATGGTGTCATGCATAGGTCACTTTTCATAGCACACACATAAACGTAACTATTCTTGGCATAAGGAGGTTTTAAGGTGTGCTGATGTCTGTTGTAGACATCTCTTTTTTGCATGGTGGTCTGCAGGGAAAATGCTCTCTGCAACAAAGTTGTGTTTTTGGCAGCAAGGTGGAATGGCTACGGCTTTATTAATATATCCATGTCCAAATCCCAGTCAAAACTTCCTCCACTCATGTGGAGTGAAGTGTTCAAGGCAATCATTTTGTCCATCTCTAAATTCATACAGTCATATTCTTTTGAATGGAGATAGTGGCATTTAAAAGTTTAGAAAGGTTATGTTATCGGTATCCTGATGCAGTTTCATCTGTCTTATTTGGATGTAAAGCTTTTAACCCCACACTCTATCCTCTAATAGCTTTGTTTGTGTTGGTGTGTAGCCAAGCACAGTGGCTCCAATAAAATGACACAAATTGGACCACAGAATCCCATTTTAATATGATTTTTTTCCAGAGACCCCCCCAACTGATGTTGTTATTGCTTTTAAATTTTTTTATTATGGAAAGTGTATAAAACCCACGACCAAAATAGCCATATACTATGTAATTGTGTTACTTATGGATGCAATTAGAGTAAAAAATAAAGCAGTCCCCTTTTTGCAAGGAATTCTCTGGACTCCCCTCAAGGACCCCTGATAGTCCCCAGACGCCGCGCTGACCACTTGCCAAACAGATGATGTGTTAGGTTTTTGTGTAGTGTCGTTAAATTCCCTTCTTCTGCGTTGCAGCTGGGAGAGGTGGAGATTTGGATATCATCTAATATACAGCTTAACGCTATGTTGTTGTGTCATTGTTATGGCAGGAGGGACAATTATTAGACTTCCTCTTAAGCCAACATGGCCGTAATAAAGAGCTCCCATGACAACATAAAGGGAGACTTACAACATATAACAAGCATTCTTGGATGAGGTCCATCCCTGAGCCCCAGCGGAACATGGATAAGTGGAGAGATGGATGGACTTTCATTTTACTGTTGGATTTGAGGCTGAGTGTTGAACTGAAATAAATTTGGGAAGAAAAGCATATAGAGGATGAGTGGAATGAAGGATCCTCCTAATCTGGCCAAAGAAAACACCATTTATGCACTAATAATTTTCCCATTCTTCTTGACTGCTCTTTGCTTCTATTGTACTTGCAGAATAACAGTGTGGACTGAGGGAGGGAGGGGGTGGTTATAACAAAGCCCCACTCTCACCAAGCAGAGACGACCTACAGAGTCATGTGTGTGTATGTGTGCATATAGCTTATGACCATATCTTTCTTGGGTCTGATGTAAATTTTTATAGCTGCGCGAAGAAGATGGCAGATTTTGCAGCCAAAACATTGTTTTTCTGGCTTGTCATGCCAGGCCAGATCATATTTCCAAATTTGCCTGGCACTCCTCTTTTTTTTTCAGTTTTCAAGGGTGTTATTCGCATTATCAATCATTGAACAAATGCCTTTTGATACATTTGGAAAGAACTAAAATCCAATCACAGCAACAAAACCTGTGACACTAAGTGACATGTGTGAGTTGGGGTGAGAAAAAAGGCCATTTGGTTAGAAATGTTTTTTTTAAATTACAGCTGAATTCTGCATTAACGTGTTTTTGAAGACATTTTGGGAGAACAGGCAGTGCAACATTGATCCTTATTGCCCAGTTTGACAGCTTGATCTGAGTTTTGTAGCCTGTTGGGAGCAGCGATATGTGTGTCTTTTCAAAAGCTGAACCTTTAACGCCTCCGATTGGCCCGACACCGATCAGGCCGGGTGGAAATCTGTCTGAATGAAAAGGGTGTCAGAACAATCTGCCAGAGCAAATAAATCCCTGAACTTGGCAGATTTGTTTGGTTCCCAGGCTACTGATTTTTCGAGTGGGAAAGTAACTTTTGGACCAACTTGATATTTGGATGAGAAATGATACTGGCGAAGTGAGACTTACACATTTAGATTAGAGAGTGGGTGAAACCTCTTAAAGAAAAATCAAACTGAACACATTGTATGTATTTTAATGCGTTGAAACTTAATCCAGTGGTGGTTCAGGTTGCAACAACAGACTCCTTATATCTGACATCATTGTGTTACTTCTTTGATATACTTGGAGTAGTTGAAAACATTCCAATTTGTAGTTCACAAACAAAGATATGTTTCTGTCAAATTTTGATAACTCTAACACAAAAAATCCAGTGAGTTATGCTGAGACCAAAAAATATTACAACCACTCCTGGTCTCCCTGTGTTGCAGAGGAAACCTTTGTATAGAGTTTAGGATGTGAGTTGCCAGCACAGGAAAGTTAAATTTAGCTTTTTCATGTGCACACATAAGCATCCTATTCTGTGACTGACGTGAGTTCAGTGGAGAGTCCAATTTGTTGGATACATGATATTACCGCTGAGGAGTATCAAACACCCCAGGGGTATTATGAAAGACGTTGCTGAAAAAAGAAAAGCAGTTTTACATTCTTACTCCCCCTCTCTCCTCTTTCCAAACTTGTCCGGTGTAATTTAAAAGATATCCTTTCAGATTTGATGGATGCTGTGGTGGGCTGGCACCGCGCTGAGCGCTGCAGAGACGGCCTGATCCTGACCTCACTTTTGTGCAGAGGTCCTCTTTTTAGAGGGTTCTATGATAACCCTGAAGACACTTATTCTCTCAACATCTAAACACCAAACATTTGCACACACATACACACAGCTCTTATCCCCGAGCTATATCAATTCCCACCCGCCCTGCCTGGCGAGCTTTACCCTGAGAACAGGAACAGCGACTCCAGGCTGACATCAACAACTGGAAAACCTACTGCACACATCCGCTTTATTATTGGCCAAGCAACGTTTACAAGGAGCACAATGTTAGTGTCAGAGCGAGGGGTCTTTTTTCCTGGTTTAGCAACAATATGAAAGTAAAAGACAGCCAGTGTCACAGTCAGGATAGGTGGGTACTTCCTCTACGCTGAGCCCCTGTGCAGGAAACTGCTGATACACAAAGACAGCAGCAGAGATAGACAGAGGGAGAAACAGTCAGCCACTTGCAAACTTTTGAAACACCACATCCAAATGCCTTTTCCACACATTTGGGATTAAATGTTCTGCCGTTCCTTGAAATTTGGTTCGCTTTGGTTAAGAATTTGTATTTCACAGACAAAATGTGCTTGAACATAATCTTAAACTTTTGTTAAAGTCAAATCCAATTTTTCTCTTGTATCCCACATGCTGTGTAATCTTTTGTCATCTACACAAAGCATCCTTTTCAATCATCGTTATTTGTCAGTTTTCATTCTTCAAGACAGAAAAAGAGAAAAAAAATGAACAAATGAACTGTAAAAAATGGATGAGACTCCACAGTGAAACAGTAAAAACAGACACTGCTGTGTCATTCAGCACTCCTGTGTGCAGACAATGTGCTGGCCGTGGTGCAGGTGCTGTAAGCATTACTGTCTGTGTTAGTGTCTGCTGTATTCCCTCTGCGTGATGATTTCATGCTGATCCACAGCAGGCAAAACCCCCTCATGTGCTTTCAATACTACAGTTTGAGTATCGGCTGACCCTCTTACATGCATTTCCACCTTACAGTTGCTTGGTATAAGCTTTTCCATTCTAGTAATCCAAATGGCCAAAAAAATCCCCCCCCCCAGAAAGATTGATGTTCAAATGGTAAAATGTAAGATCCGCTGCAGAGCACTGAAGCCCGGTGCCTCTCATCTGTCTTCAATCTGTTTGAAAAAAGACCAAGGCAGTTGAACTGAATACCCCATTTGTCAGTAGGGCCTTTTAGTCCATCCAGTCTCCTCTGCCACCGTCTTTTTTTTAAGTCTCGTGGAAAAATTTGATGAACTACACATCTAAAATCCATTTTTTAAAATCAAAGCCATCTGGAAAAAACTATTTTGAAATTCCTGAACCTGAAATGACTTTACCAAATTCTCCCATAAAATTACAAATCCCTCACAAATCAGTGGCTCCATGTGCCATTAATGGATTTTGCAAATTGGATTTGAGTATTCTGTTGAATAAATATTATTTTGTGTTTGGGAATATGAATCAGTGAGAAAGGCAGTCATTCATTTCCTCACTGACGAGGACATGGCATAACTCTGGGTCTGTTGTACAGATTCTGGAGGTGACACTGTGACAAAAAAGCATAAATCAGGAAAAGCGGCATCAGCTCCTGAAGCAGCTGCTCCCTCACATCACCAATGGCAAAGACGGTATTGAGCCTGGTTGCACCTGGCCGATCCATCCAGACCACGTTCAGTATCGGCTGTCCACATTTCTCCCAGCTCTCCCATTAAAACAAATGATCTTTTGTTTGATTTGGTTCAGTTGCACTTCATTTGACACCACAAAACACTACACTTTGACACTTCCACTCACTTCCCTTCTGATTTACCGTTTCATACATTTTGCTGTAGTTTATCATTAAATAGTGTTGCTTGACCTTTCAAGTCAGACATTTATGTATATTTCTATAAATCTGCTTTCTCCTATCATAGATCCTCGGCAGTGTTATGAATCTGCTTCTGTTACATTTGTCAAAAGGACCCGAAAGTAAGAACATCAACTAAAAAACAGAAACACAAAAAAAGGACGCTTTATTAAAAAGCTGATTATAAACAAAAACCACAAGAGCAAAAGACAGCATGAAAACACCCAAAAAGTAAGAATATAAAAAAGCTCAAACAAAACAACAAACCTGAAGCATGTGAAGAACAGACATGACAGAGACAATGAAGCAGAACCAGGAAGCAAAAGCAGGATCAGAGAATGAAAACAGACAAACTGACGGAGACAGAAAGGAAATGCAGAGACTATCGCCACACTGGGAGTAATGAGACACAGGTGGAGAAATCAACACAGGTGAAACACATTAGGACAGATGATCACATGGGAGGGAAACTTGATGGGACATGGGGGAAATGAAAGAGACAAGACAAGTGTGAGCAAAATAAAACAGGATGTAACTGGACTCAAACTATAAATCCTAACAGCTTTGTTTACAGAATGCTAAAGCTTCAGCAGAGGTAAAGTTCATACGAGACACAGGGCTGCTTTACACGGTCGCTTGCTGCGTTACTTAAACATGTGGAGTCTCTTACGGGAAAGAGTCGAGCAAAGTGTTTAAAATCAAAGATTTTATTAACACCAGCTCTCCACATAGGTTTAGAAATGTTTAGATAGATGTTTAAATTTAGAAATGATGTTTTGTGATCAGTTATTGGTAATTTTGTGTCAAGCTGAGCATGCAAGCTGACTGTAAACTCAGTCAAGCCCTCCAACTGCAGTGTCAGTCCTAATTCTGCTACAACTCTTAAGCATTTTTTTCCACCCAGTTAAATAGAAAATAGCTAAATTGGATGGAAAAAGTGACTGGACTCCCATGAATCACTTGCGTCAAACAAAAATTAAACTTTTGTCACAGTGGCTGTAATTGTGAGAATAAGATCCAGCTTAAATCTTATTTGAATTTCCTTTGAAGTTGTTTGACTGTTCCTGCTTTTGTGAAATACTTTTAGTGTATTCTCTTTCCATTTTTATATTTTTAATGTTTGCTTCTTTTACAGGGAGGTCAGACATGGGACCAGCCAACAAACACATGTGTTCCTCAAAGACATTTTCAGCAGATGCTTGCAGACAAAGATGCATTAAAGTCGTCTGTCCTCCAGTTGAAAGGTCACACTGGTGTGTGTAAATGCATGCGGCCACCCCTGAGGAATGTTGGGTATTTGTTGGCCCAAGAGTTGTTTGTCTGCTGCGGCCTCTAGTGTGTTTGCAGTGTGTTTGTGTACACATGCAAATCTCCAGGTCATTCCTGCAACTGAGGGGCTCGCCATCCGTCTCATGTATCCCATTACTCGCTGGCAGACAGCGTAATTGGGGACACAAAGCTGCCAGTTGTGTTTCGGTCAGATATCTACAAGCTGTACATTTGCAGCAAAGACATTTCGTAGTCATTGAAAGTTCTTTACTACAAACAAAAAAGCTGGAAGTAAGAAAGGAAACGAGGAGATAATGGCTGATTAAAACGTGTCTGTACACATCTGAGTCTCATTAAGCCCAATGTTGTTCAAGAATTTATTTTAAGATGTGGAAATGATAGCAGAACATCCTTATTTACACAAACAGATTTTTAACACCTGGGGCACAGGCTTGGGAAATGCCTGCCTTGATTGCATCTGAATGTGCTGTATGTGCAGGTATGCTGATCTCAAAGCAGCCTGATGAGATCCGGCTCTACAAAGCCAGTAGAGAAGAAAATGCTGTCCGTTAGGAAATCTCCAACCTCTGCTAGTACAACATCCTGTCAAAGTTAATGTTCTCGCTTCTCAACATGGATGCTGTGGTGGGATTTTGGCTGTGCTTAAGCCTGTTAGACATCTGCTTTACATTTTTCTTTCCTCCACCTCCCTGGCTGGAGGTCTCCCAAAACAGCATGTGCCATCATCACCATCATCAGGGATGGAGGTGGTAAAGAAGGAGAAGCAGTGAGTAAGAATTTGAGTTTGGGGTTCTTTTGACATTTTTCAGATGTCTACTTCAACAGATCTCTTTAATTTTGTCTAGCATGCAAACACTATAAAATGTAAAAATGTTAGTTGCACGACATAAGGTAAAATGTCAAGCTTATAAGATAATCTTGAGAACAGTTTATAAGCATGTGGTCAGCTCCCCATTGAATAATAACACATTAGTTTTGTAGTAGTAGGAAAGATCAGCAGTTTTCTAAAACAACAAAGAATAAGACATCATGAAATTGAAAGTCTCAGCTTCTCCAAGCTTTGAAAAATACTCAGCTTCAAAAAAATCTTTTTGTCTCACGTTGTTTAAACCTCCTTCTGAATTGTATAAAACCTGACAGCAGTGATGAGATTTTTTTTTAATTGAATTGTTTGGAGAAAATAAAACCTTAATTAAGAAAAAGATGATCTATAAATTATTATAAATAAGAGCCTCATCATGTGTTTTTTATAGTACGTTCCTGATTACAAGCCCTGTAACAACCATAGTAATAGCTATTATCCCATGTTATAGCAGCAAGTGTTTCACTTCACCACGCATGACCCTCTACTTATACACAATTTCACACAGAAAACGTTTGCGAAAGCAGCTAATCCAGTATGATCATATTGTCTCTCTCCGTGTTGACTACATTAATAGCGATGAGGAGAGTTGCTGTTGTCACTTAACTACGGGAAATGAGTGCTTCATCAATGGCCTGTATTGATGAGGATTTGGGGTCAATGAGGGTCTCATGTGGGACCATGCCAACATCATGATTCTGGCCCTCTCCAGTTAACTCCAATCTGGAGGGGAGGCTTCCTGTAAACTCAGTGGGGATAACAAGTGGCTCATTGTGTGTGTCTGAGTACGTGATTGAGCGTGTGTGTGTGTGCGTGTCTTTGTGATGGTGGAAGAAGAGGGGTGAGCACAACCCTGATGAGGAGACTGTGACCAGGTGTCATGTGATGGGTGGAAGCAAACACAATGGCCACTTGAAGGAGAAAGTAAACAACATTAACCTCTGTTGGTATCTTCTTCTGCATCCAGCCCGCTGCAGTGACCCCTCACTCACGCACACACACACAGTCCGACTCCCCTACAGGAGCTCTCTACAGCCATGTAACCAC
Source organism: Ctenochaetus hawaiiensis (assembly GCA_029783645.1). NCBI lineage: Eukaryota > Metazoa > Chordata > Actinopteri > Acanthuriformes > Acanthuridae > Ctenochaetus > Ctenochaetus hawaiiensis. Next base: position 5,716,080 of record JAPZDY010000026.1, read on the forward strand.
CCACTGCTTTAGGCCCGGGGTGTTTGCATTTCATTTTAAATCCTACAGAGCATGTAGGACTCCACCCTGCTAGTCCAAATAACAGGATTACCCATATACCCATCTTTTAACCTTTGAGGGGACTTCTAGATATATTCTCCAGGGTTGAATACCTCTAGAATATATGGTTTGGTTTTCTCTCCTGTGTGCATACATGGCTGTACTGACTTTTCCATCCAGTTTAATCCCTTAACATGAGTTTTCACTGAAGTGGATAGGAGCAGGACATTTACACAGAGTAAAATGTTCCAACCTGAATATTTCAGATGTCATCTGCATCACTTTCCACACCCCAAAACCCAGTCTGGCATGTGTGGTATCTGTGGGAACTCTGGGGTCTCCTCTGGAATTTAAAATGGAGGTCCTCGTGTTTGAACAAAGATTGGGTGCATAATATGAGCTATGTATCAGATTTTATGAGAAATAAATACCCAGCAATCTCAAAAGAACAATAACTGCCATTCTAAAAGTATTTCCAGACAATCAGGATTTTTTGAAAAATCATGCTGTCAGTGTATTTCCTAATCCTAGTTGATGCAAATAATATATGCCCTTACACTTTTTGTAGAACGGAAGAGAAAATACCAGAGCCCAATTTTGTATGAAAATGTGAAATACTGGAAGGAAACATGAGTATATGGGTCTAACCTTGTGGCTGCCGGCAAAAGTGCTTGAACAGTTTCACTTTGTGCAAATTAACCTGGACATGTTTATTACTACGCTCCTGTTTGGTTAAAAAAAAAGAAGCACTAGCAGGGAAACCAACTCTATCGTCTTTTTTTTTTTTTTTACTTTTATTTCTCTCACACTTCAGTGTGGAAATCTAGAATTACTCCTTTATTTGTGCCACTTTAGTTCATTAGTTCATGTTGCATTTCATGAATGTCTCAAAATTGCCCCACATTTAAAACTGGCAGAAAATATTTGTGTTTCATTCCAGATGTGATTAATCCTGCACCAGTAAACAAGGCAGTAAATGTTGAACTGTTTAAAGCTTGCAGCAGAGTTTGTGGGAAGTATGGCTGTTGTAATGTTCAACATATTTCACATTTGTGAAGTATTAATCTATAAGTTGTGGTTTCTTCTTTCAGTTTCCTTAAGCAGCTCAAGAAGAAATGGCCAATCAGACCTTTTTTTCACAAAGCTGTGGTTTAGTGGAAAACAGCTATAGATCGATTTAAAAATTAAATTACCGTTAAAGGAAAGAAAAACAGTTTGCGGGTAAGACTAACTCCTTGTTGTTGTATTCAAGGACTCCCCAACATCTGATGTGGAAAATGATATTCAATGACTTAAATTAAATTGCTGAAAAAACCCAGATGTTGCACCGTTCTTGAAATTCCTTTAAAAAAAAGAAAAGAAAAGAAAGAATAATCACACAAAACAGCCAAAATGGAGTAAGAACACCTTTGATGCAGTTCAATAAGGAAGTCAAATAAAATATGTCTTGCCCACAAAACCCTTGTGAACATGTTGCTAGCTACCTTTAAGTCCACCTGTAATGAAAATGTTTAAGTCCTCTTAGATCGCAATCATGGTCATATCGTTCACATACCTAATTATGTTAGCCAAACAAATGACAAAAACAATATGTTTCTTTGTATTTTTATATCGATGTTCAAACACATCTCCTTCCTGCTAATAATAAGTCACATGACTTTAAGCATCTTTCCCCAGGCAGTTTCAACCAATACTGCCATTACATCCGCCTGTCAAACAATCTCTTGCTAGCAGCAAAGTTCAGATTCACTGCCAGAAAACATCAGGAAAGAGTAGCAGCAGCTGTAGTTGTTATCAGTCGTTTGTTGTAGCAGTAGCCTATTGTTGATAGTTTAGGCTGTAGTTTGTAGTGGTAAGTCGTAGGTGGTTTTACATGATTTATTTGTAGTTTAGCAGTAGTTTGTATTAATAAGTTGTTGGTAGGTTACCTAGTAATGTTAGCTGGGCCGTAGCAAGGCTAGCATTAGCCTCTAACTCTGTATCACTCATATTCATAATTCTATGATACAGCCCACTTTTAAAAGGTTCAATCATGAATATCCTGTTCATTAAATAGTTCACAAAAATAAAAATAAATTATGATTTGCAAGTGGGATACTCTCAAAATGCCGTTTCAGGTGGACGTTTCAGGGTTTATGCTCGATTTCAGCAACCTATGCTAACTAGACAGCTGACAGACCTCTTATTTCTCTAGTTTAATAAAGAAAAAGCTTCTCTGTTTTTTCCCTCATAAAGCTCTAGCAAAGGTTTAGTCAGTAAGAGTCCTCATTTGCATGCTTCCTCTGACAAGTTTTATTGTTTTTCCTGTCCAGGAATTTTCACTCCTTTCATTTAATTAAATTTGTAACTAAAAGCTGTTGATATTCAGTAAAAAAAATTAATATGTCTTTTTATGGAGATCGTTAAATTTATGGATACACTGAAGGAATAAAAAGCCTGATGGGTCAATAAAATCCATCTGCTCAGGCAACCTTTTTTTCTACTTTTTTTATTATAAAGTAATTTATTTTTTCAATTCTTGGTTTGTTGTTATCTTTAAAAAATGTTATGGCACTTCATTGTGTATTTATGTAAGTTTCCATCCTGGAGAGACATTAATAGTTTGCAAACCCATGTTCTAAAGATCCATTAAACAGTTACACAATTGCATGACCATAAAACAATATTTATTTTTTTGTTAGATGATTTCATCAGACAATAATGACATGCTTGTATTTGAACTAATGGATCAGCTGATTTATTTCAATGTCTCATTGGAATAGAATGAAAAACAAATGTGCTTTCCATTTTTTTTTTTGGTTGAGTTTGATTTGTTGCAATAAGTTTCTGAGTCAAACCTCAGCTTTTCTCCCATAGGATCTGATATTTGATGACAGAGTTTGTTTGCTCTACATAAACTGTGACTGTCCAGACTCAATGCATGTGCATAGCCCCTAACCAGTTAACATGGACAATAGGAACCTTCAAACAGACCAATGCATTTTACTGCAAACAGGGACAAAAATGCAAGAGAGGGAAAAACTGAGTAGGAGTCCAACTGGGGTTTCACCAGAGTGACCCAGTTTCACTGCAGGCCACTGGACGTGTTGCAGTGAGTTAGTGAATGCTGTATCACTGCTTCCCTCTTTATAATTCCAATGCGCACCGCTTCAATAAACCTTTTGAGAGCACTTTTATTGCACCTCATTGGTTTATAAAGAAATTTTCTTTGTCAGCTGTCAGAAAAACACTCATACTAAGGGTCACAGAGTGATTGTTTCTTTTGACCCTTAAAAAAAAGAAACTTTCTGTTTGGATATTTGTTCCAAAACTTAAACTTTTGCCAAACATCTTTTTGCAGTTTTGCGGTCACACTCCATTCCTACCGCAGATCTGGTATCTAGACATATAAACAGCACAGCTGGTTACTCTGTTTTGCTAAGGCTACAATGCTTTGGATGAGTGAATCATAAAGGAAATGAGTGAAACATGCTGAAAGAAGCACAATAAAACATCTGCAAGTTACAGACTGTCAGTCTCTAATATCCAGTCTTTGTGTAAAAAATACACTCAGCTGTGTTAAGGCTTGGTAGAGTATTGCAGTTACTGTAGACATGCTCTAGAGCTTTTGTTGTAAATTTAAATTATTTGTTTATTTTCACGAGAGGAAAAGAATAGCTCTCAATAGTTGTGCCTTTGGCAAGATGATTAAGAACAGCAAAAACTGTTCTGGTGCTGACGTTATTCTTTTAAATAATTATAATTATTGCATTAAGTGACAAAGGTTCAACTAGGCATGCAGAGGGGAATTAACATCAGCAGGGGACTGGTTAAAGGGATCAGAGAACTGATGAGGGATGGAAATGCTAATAACTTCAAAAGGATTTTAAGGCGAGTCATTTTTTGCTTAGAGGGGAAAAAGAATTATTACTGACGCCAGAAGCCTTTAGAGGTAGAGGTGAGGCAAAACAAGTCAGACAAACTGAAAAGCCTTTCTCTCTGTGTGCGTCATAAGGCAGACAAAAATACACCAAATGATAAATATATTTTCAACGGAATACACAATTACTTTTGAGGACACTGTTGTACTGTTTACAGCTTCCTGGGACAGCGATGATGAGCTGTTTCAGCAGGTGATGGGCCCTCATCCGTAGTATACGGGTTAAAACAGCAGGAAGCCGGTGTGAGGTGACCTTGTGGGCAATCAAAGAAGCATTATTATCTGTTTCTCATATGTAACACACAAATAATTGACAGATGTCTGAGTAATAGCCTGACATAGCTTGACTCCAATAGCCGTTCAGGCTCCAGAAAGCTATTAACTTGTCTGTTAGCTCTTTTTTATGCCTCCGTCTCCTCCAACCTCAAGTCAAGAGTGACCAAAGCCCATTAGCTTGGCCTTTAACCCGCACACTGGGAGCAGAGAAACTGCAATCTGCATGTGGCCTTTGATGTGGGTTGAATGGTCATATACAAAGTGTATTTATCAGTTGAAGTAGGTATGCACACACACACACACACACACACACAGTATGCATATGCTCATTTAAAACAGCAGTGCTTAGCTTGTGTCCTGTAGTGCGTTTACACATTTATGTTCCAAGTTTGAGTCTATTTATTGAAAAATGTGAGCTTCAGTACACAGGAATCATGTGACGTGACATCAGTAAAGTGCACAAGGCAGCTCTATGTTTACTAACCTAATTAACCTCTGATTGCTTTATTTTGAACAACCTTAAGGGACCAGATATAAGAGCTAATATTAGGGATTGTGCTTTGCTCTGCTTTTGTGCAGACAGCTTGGATTCATGCTGGGTCCAAATATTAACCTATTTTTCAAGCCTTCCAGGAACTCTGGTTCACTGGCCTCTTGCTGCGTGTCTCACACTCAACTTCTAGATGGGGGTAGCCAGGCTGTGTGGCAAATCAACTGTGTTAGCGCCAAACATAGGTTCATTGGTGCTTAACTACAGGCCATCCATGAACTGTGACAAACATGAAGAAATGGACAATTTTCTGCAATTCTCCACTGTCTCTCCTGTTTTCTTTTAGAGGAGAATTGTTTTTACTAGCAAGAAGTATCTGCAGTACTTTAGGTCATGATAATAACTGGAGACTAGTATTCATGTTTTTCTTTAAACTTAAATTCTTTAATACACTGTTACTTTTAATAGTAACAGTGGATGAAAATCTTTAAAGTGAAACCAACAGAGAATTGTTAACTGGCTTACAGAACTTTTTAGTCTTTTTAGGTCATTGTTTTGGTGTGATGGTTGGCTTGTGTTTCAGCCTCACTGCTCTCATTAACAGCGATCCTGTTCTAGTTTTAAAAAACCCGACATCATGTCACGAGTACCTGCCCGACACCAACTGGCAGGGAGACACAGCTGGCATCAGCAAACAGCTGCTAAACAAAGTGGAGCATTTAGAGCCAGAGTTTTGTTTTTTATTAGGTGTTGGAGACTAAAACAAAACCAAAAGCATTTACAGACTCTGACTGCAAGTAATACAAAAGTCTGTCTCTGTTTGCTGGATTAGTAAATAGTTTAACCGTTTACCAACTTTTGCTGTATCAGCGTAGCTTTATAAGTAATGTATCTCAGTTTTGTTATTAGAGTTATTTGCTGCAAAAAGTAACTACTCTTGACCTATTGAGAAATTCCTCAGATTTTACATGTAACGTAAAATTCATTAATTCTAGGGAAACAGTAGCAACAAAACATGTGACCTGTTTGTTTTTATTGTCTTCTTTGGATCAGGGGGTTTGTCAAATCTAAAACAATAAAAGTTTTACTTTTAAGTCAAACATCAGATGGCTCAAAATCACCCTGGTTTAGTGTAAGGTTGGAAAAATAAATGTTATATGTTATATATGTTATGTTATGTGTTATATAAGTATATGACTGTTCTCAATAATTTCTTTACAGTGAGACATGTATGTTTATGCTAACTCAATGTGTTTCATTAACACTGACCAGCTATAGCATAGGAGGTTTGTTAGGGTTAACAACCACCATTAGGTGGAGACATTGTGTGCAACCACACGGATCCTTTCCACTTCAAACTATATGTGCTGCCTAATAGCACTCGCTTGAAGAGAAACAGCTAAATGCAAAAGTTTAATTCAAAATGTATTTAATTCAACCCTTTTGTAAGCAATTTATAATTCTGTTTTTGATAATTCTTGAAGCTCAGGGAGCCTGATTGATATGTGATGTGCATTGTTTCATGGAAATATGGCAGCATGCTCTAAAAGTGTATGATTCAACTCTTTTCCAGGGTCCCATGTTAAAAAAGGAAACAAAAAGTGCTATATATTGTGATAGCAAATTGCAGTAGTTGTAGGTCACAATACTTGATGATCTCATCACATATCAAATATTCAGCCAAGTGCTGTTAAAGCATTAAATCAGAAGATCATACCCAGTCCTAGCTGAGTGATCACACATATTTAAGACAGAGAGTTACAAACTAGTTTATAGACTTAATTGTTTATCAGACAGTGAGGTTGTTTTAAAAAACATTAAAAAGTAGGCAAGCATCATGGGAAATGTTGGATTAAGTTGGCCAAAAGTCAGGACAGCTCATCCTTGGCTGCATTTGTTTGGATCCTTTTTTTATTGTGTCTCATATGAGTCCCTCAGATGTATTAAAGTGCAACACTAAAAAGCTCTGTCATGTTTTGTAGGTTTACTGTGATATTTAACCCTCAAGTAAAATTCACAAAGAAACTTATTAGGTCTCCTTGAAGGTATTTGTCATTTTCATGCCTATTTATAAAGACAAATAGTCAGCTTTTCAAAGTGCATGTTCGACAATGGATGTGTTTTAAAAACATGAAAGAAAGGCCAATGGTCTACAATAAAAGCAGCTCTCCCTGAAAAGATTTTTGTTTGAAGGTCTCACATGGGAGGCATAAAAGCATGTTGCCAAACTGAGTCTGCTCTCCCTGAAGGCAAACAGTTTTATTCTCATCCATCCCCAAAAACCAATCGAGATCACTACGCAGTAGTAGCAGTAAACCTGGAGCACAGATGACAACATTCAAATGATGTGTGTGATTTCCTGCTGTGCATTGAGCTGCACTCTTAACCTGTTTAGAAACAAATTTGTAGGAATTGTCATAGGGACTTTCCTTCTTTCTTCATAGCGACTATCTCTGCTTTAAGGTACACTAACAGTGCAACCACAGAGTCCCATCTCTTAGATAGCCCTGCCTTGCAGACTGAAACAAACATCTTTTTGTGCAAATGGCAGAGGCGGCCGATCATGTGCTTGATATAATCTGTTTATGGAGTAGTAATACAGTGGTCTTCTATGTTCTAATCAGCAGAGTCGGCCTCAGCGCTTCGGCCTCAAAGTCATGTTTTGTATTTTTAATTAACAGGGCGGCTAAATTTATTTCTAAATGTGGCTCCATAGAAGGATGAGGATATGCTTTACCCTTATCTTGAAATAGAACATGTTTCATAGTTCCAGATAATAATTTTATATACTATACAGACAGCTTTATGACCTTGACATTTGGCACAAATTCAATTTGCAAAAGTGCATCAGAACTGCCCGTGAAGAGCTGCCCCGGCAAGATAAAACAGCAACTTGTTTTGGTAAAACAGAGATAAGAGAAAAGCAGAAGAGAAAGTGATGCGCACTGATTCTGTCACTGAGAGACAACAATGTGTGCTAGTGAGACACCTAGTGAACAAAATGTATATCTGTTCATGCAGTCTGTACTACATGAGGAAATACAAGTGAACATATTGAACTGACACATATTGGTTAATTTATTAATGGATATTTTGCACACAATAGAGACACAGCAGCATGTTTTAAGGTTAATATAGTTTGACTTTTGTGAGATACACTTATCTGGTTTCTTGCTAAGAGTTAGATGAGAAGGTTGATGCCAAAATATTTTTTAGCTTTTTACTTTGAACTCAGCGTAGGGACTTAAAACAAAGGGGGGAGGAAACAGATTGTACAGGTTGAACAAGTAACATGCTATGTGTCAATTTGTAATCTTCAGAGATGTTGCATAGAGCCACACTACGTTTCCCTTTGTTTACATTCATTTTGCTAAGCTAAGCTAAGCTAAGCTAATAATGAGCAGACTGTAGTTTCTTATATACTCTACAGATATTACAGTGCTATTGTTTTTCTTGTCTAACTCTTATCCTACAGCAAATTAGTGTATTTCACAAAAATCCAAAAATTCCAAAATAAACTTCCAGCTTCCTGTTGATCTTAAAACTCAAAACAGATGACAGTGCAAAAAATCAGACAGTGAATCTTAAAAAAGTAAAAAACTAAGTGAATAAACCTGTTCACTAAAAAAAATACCACAAATAATTAGAATTAATAGCAAAAAAACAAAAAAATACATGATTTTAAAGTTAGTAAAAGTTATTACAACATCATAAATCATAGAAAATAATCAAAAACAGCAAGGGGGGGAGAGTGTGACAGGAGCATACTGACAAATAATGAAAAATTGTCAAAAATGCTTTACATGATGAAATTTGAAGAATCATTGTCAAGACAAGTCAAGTACTACAGTCAGCAGAGTTTAGCCCTTCTTTACAAACATTTATATGCAGGTTGTGCAACGTGAGTGTCAAATTGTCAGAGATTAAGAAAGTCAGATTACAACATTATCTGGTAACTCTGTGCTTTGTATTAATGTATTTCATTAACATTTTTGATTCGACTTTTTGAGTGACTCTGGACACAGTATGTTACTGTCCTAATAT
>JAPZDY010000026.1:5742702-5753788 GCA_029783645.1 Ctenochaetus hawaiiensis
AAGGATAAGGAATATATAAACTGTACGTATGTATGTTTATATGTATCTCTTTATATTTACACATATATAAATATAAAGAGGGAATGAGAGTGTGAAGTTGTTCGCACTCTCTCTGTCTCTTTATATATAATATATAAACAGACAAGTGATAAGTCTGTATAGACTACACAATCTATATTCGTATATGTATATATATGTCACAGTGAGGTTAATAAAAAGAAAAAGACAGCGAATAAGACTTTAATAGTCTGTGTTTGTGGTCCACTAGTGCTGCGACCCCTCCAGCTGATGACACCGGCCTATCTTGCGCCCCCCCTCTCCACAAACCCCTATTCACACTCCTCTCCTCCCCCCTCCTCCTCCTCTCTACTGCTCAGTCGAGGTGCTATTGTTTCGTTTCCTGTGGCCATGCAAGCAGTCTTCCACGTACCCGCGCGCACACGCGCGCGCGCAAATAGCCCGGGTGAGCAGGCGCGTTGGTTGTTGCGGTCTCATTTCAAGCGGACGGACGGAGCGAGTCGTGCTGACCAGCTGAAGGACTCTCAGTCGCAAGATTTGTCGCAGTTTTAAGACAGATTTTTAGGTGCAGACTCAGTCGGGAAAGTTAGAAACTCTAAGCAGCACCAAAACATTTTAGAGAAAGTATGAAGTTTCTCCTTTGACAGCTGCGCTGCTGCCAGGCGGACAAACATCAGTGACCAGGAGGTGAGCTGTCACCATCCATTCAACTGCCAGTAAGTGCCCTCTGCTTTGTCCTCAGAGAAAAACATTTTGTGAATAGCTGGTCAAAACATGTTTTGTCTTCAGCTAAGGAAAAGTTTGGGAAAGCTTCTTTCCACATGAGAGCGCGGCTCATTCAGCCAAAACTTTTACACTTTTGTACCAGTTGTAGCTAAAAGTTTGTCTCTACAGGGTGTACAGACTTAGATTTACAGTGTGTGACAAGGCTTTGAACTGCCTAATTACACAGGCTAATGCAATCTACTGTAGAATTTTGTGGCCTAGTTTTTGATTGAATTACAGTGTAGCACCTGTGCACAGCCCCTGAAAAGTGAGCCTATTTGACAGAAAATGTACATATTAAATGATATTACAGATTAATGTTCATCAAGAGGCTTAACCAATGTGCTCAGGGTACAAAACACACATTTCAGTTGGCTACAGGCTAATGCAGTTCATTGTGACTTTACTGCAAATTGCAGAAAGGCCTCAAGAATGAGGTGCTGATCGATTTCATTCCAGCCAGCACACAATTCCCCCCCTTGTCTCACTAAAAATTGATTCATGCTCACAATACTTAAGGCTGCGTGATTATTAATTACATACTATATTAATCCTGTGGTCTCTAAATTGAAAGTGTATCCAAGTTGAAATTTTTTAACTATTTGTTTTGTTTTTTCAACAGTCCAAAACCCAAACATATTTAAAGTACTTGCACAATAATCCATCAGAAGTTAACAAGGAGAACAACTTAATCAAAATTGCTTAAATGAATGAGGGATGGTCTTGTTTATTAGCTGTCTGCTTCAACTAATCGTTACTTAACATTATAAAGTGTTATTAAGTAATTAACTTAAAACTTCAATATGTCTTGGTCTTCATGTGTTCAAGATATTAGCTCAGTGAGACATAATTTCTGATTTAAAACCTACTCTACTGAACTAACTCCATAAGCTCCCCTGGCTGTGAGGATTGAAGATGTCCACTGTAGGCCTGGTTGTCCTCCACCTTCAGCTTTCCCAGCCGTTTTCCTCCTTGCAAGTGAGAGAAAGGAACAGCTGGATGTGAGCTGAGCCTGAACTCGATCCGTTCAGATCAGCGGGTCCCAGAGGCCTGTTTCTGTCACTGCCACAGTCGACTGCGGGGGGAAACCCTTTAATTGTGCAGCTGTCCACGACCTGTACATGATATCCATACACACACATGCACACTTATGTGTAAAATCCGTCTGCCAGGCTCCTAGAAATCTACAACATCATCAAATGCATCTCAACTAAAAGCCTGCAGATGGTTCTTGTTTCTTTTAAACTTAAACTGTATGGCAGGTTAGTTCAGACTGGACTCCCTGCAGAAACAACATCGGCCGAATATGAAGCCGGCACTGTCAGAGGTCCTGGGACAGAGCCACAGTATACAGAACCTTACAGTGTGGATGTGTGTGTGTGTGTGCGTGCATGTGTGTGTGTGTGTGTCTGAGGACTGGCACATGTAAGTATTTGCCTTCTTGTGTGTGCACGTGTGGAGACTTGTGCACTGTAAGTGTGTGTTCGCTGCAGATGGGTACAGTAAGGGCATTGTGAGGGCTTTTCTGGGAAGCGTGTGAAAACGCAGTAAAGATGTCACACTGCAGCTGGCACAGGACAGGGCTGATGGACTGCTTTGCATTCACTGCATTGCCTTTGTGTGTGTGTGTGTGTGGTAAAAAAACATATAGAGCAGTGGTCGACGGATGTGGCTTTTTTTAAGGCTGGGGCTGATATTGAGAGAGAGCAGGGAGGCAGATAGCTGATATAAAATGCTGATGACAAACAAGGAGGGCAGGGTTCTAATAGCAGGATTTACAAATACTATAGTACGAGACTCAAAATGAACTTTTTCCGCACCTTCCCAAATTTTAAAAGGGAAGCATTAAAGCTGTTCCCAAGCAACACTGACAAGGTCTCTTGAAGATGTGTCTGATGATTCAAATGGAGATTGTCTGCAGTTTTTTTGTTTTGTTTTTCAGGCTACTGAGTGCAGGCATGGATTGATGTTATTTGTGCTTATCTGTCTTTTTTCAAATCTTGTCTGAAGACACTGGATTTTTTCAGACAATGCCAAAGACCCTCCACCACGCTGCTGCTTTAGCTTTGTTGCATAACACAAGAAGGGGCCAGTTCAGCTTGTTTACTCATGCTGAAGGGATTTAGAATTGCTCTTATGGTAAAAAATATCTAAATCAATACAGCAGAGGTTTATGTCTATAACATGCCATGGATCACGTTCTGAAAGTATGGATTCTTTACAATGGAACAAGATATTGTTCCAATCCCTTCCTGGGAAATGAATGTACTAATAATAAAAGAATAAAACATATTTCTTAGTAATAAAATGTATTTCTATTGCATCGTATTTTAGTTTACACCTTCTGTTTTAATATAGGATTTCTTTTAAAACTTCATTGTCATCTGATTCGAAAGAGATCCCCTCAGAGCCACGTGAGGGATACAGCTGTTTTCACATGCTTTGTAGTCCTCCTCATGACAAGTTGACCAAAAACTGTTGTGTTAAATTGGTGCAGTCTTCCTTTAAAGGCTGAACATTATGGTAAGAGCGGAAAATTACATCTGCTTCTGTTTGGCTGAGTCATTTAAATGCCCAGTGATTCATTCCAATACTGTATAATTTGTTTGGTTTGTGAAGCACTTATTTGCCAGGAAAAACTACTGAGAGAGCTCACTGTGGATTACAGTGTGTCAGTGTTTGTGAAAGTTTTGGCTGCAAAGTGTTGAATTTGTTTACCTGCACAGTGGGTTTGATGAGATGATGTGCGACTGGGTTTTCCTCTAAAACAGAAGTTTGTTGTGCTGCTGATCTACCCGTTTGAATATTTCCCCCTTTGCAATACAGTCATGCCATTAGCATGATTTAAAAGATGCTATTAAATCATAAAAATTCTACTTATAAGACAATAATATATGTTGTCTGCTACCCTTTAAAAATACAAATCTGCAGCCACTTGTTGTATATATTATATAGTGTGTTGCAATGAAATATGTTATCCTTTTTCCCTGGTTAGTTGAGGCCTTTGACAAACACAACATGCATTGTCATGATGGGAGGAATAACTCTCTGGCCATCGAAACGGATGAATATCCAGTATGTTCACATAACCCAGCTTACTGTGATAGAGATAAGATAGTTAGCGCTCAACAAACTCAACACATTCCCAACAATCTTACTTCCTGTTCTGACATCACATAAATATTGCTTCAAGAAGCATTAAATGCATTGTGTTTCACAATGTCAAATTATTTTGATTGTTCGCATTTGACAACACAACTATTGTGATTCTTGACAACATTGCTTTGTGATGGTGGGAGCAGCTCTGCAGTGCTTTTGTACCAAGCCAACATGCTGACTTATTTACTTCCTCCAGCTGGAACCCAGCCTCCGAGGTTTTCTGTACAGTGGTTCATTAATGAATGTGGCTGAAGTGCGGTTTGCCTCCTAATCTGCAGAACAAGTTTCTGTCTCTGGCAGCCATTTACTTCTCACAGTCCTGATGAAAGCCTGAGTGCCATGTGAAGTAAAACCCTATGCACACAACAGATTTAACCTGTGGGGACCAATAACACTTTAACTGCAAAAGTAACAATCTGACTAACATGCAAATAAACTGAATGTATAACTCTGACACTAAAATATATATATACAGTTGATTTTTAAGCTTTTCCAATACCTTTTCCTTCTCTGCGAACGAACGAAAATGGTGTGCACACCATTTTTCTTTGCTTTATTGTAAAAACGCATTGCTTAATCCTAGAAAAGACAATGTGAGTGTACCTTTGTCAGCTGGTTGTAACTGATGCAACCTATGTAGATGCTGGTCTAAGTAAAAAATATAATGTCAAATCGTTTCATGAAATTCAATTTACCTGGAAATTTAAGGGAAGTTTGCATGTTGGACATTTGAGATTCTGTTTTTAAATTCACATTTGTCAAATAAATTTGTACCGTCTGTACTACATATTTACCAAACATAACTGATTTGTGCTTGGTGTAAAGGTTAGGATGCACATGTCCCCCATATACGTCATCTTATGGAGAACTGCGGTTGTTTTCTTCTTGGCCTGTAAATTTTATAGCGAGGATGTGACTGTGTTCTTTTCCTTTTCTCTTCACAGGATGACTGGTCACCCCTGCAGGCGGGCATCCTGACAAGCTCTGCCTCCCCCTGTGTGTTTGAGTGCTCAAGATGACTTGGAGGCGACTTGACTGGTGGATTCCCTGCTGACAACCCCAATCCCCAGATATTTGCAGCGACAGACCCCCTTTCCTGACGCCTTTGGTGTACCTGTTTTCTGCGCAGCCCCCGCTTCTCTGTTTAAGCTGTCACAATGGCTAGCCTGGTGCTAAACGAGACTGGAATGGAGGACTGCGGCATTGACGACTCCTTCAAGTACAACTTGTACTCAGTGGTTTACAGTGTGGTCTTTGTCTTAGGCCTGATCACCAACTGTGCTGCCCTCTTTGTATTCTGCTTCCGGATGAAGATGCGCAATGAGACCACAATGTTTATGACTAATTTAGCGTTATCTGATTTAGTATTTGTTTTCACACTGCCATTCAAGGTCTTTTACAATGTTAACCGCCACTGGCCATTTGGAGATGGACTGTGTAAGGTATCTGGAACAGCCTTCATCACCAACATCTACGGCAGCATGCTCTTCCTCACCTGCATCAGTGTAGACCGCTTCCTGGCGATAGTCTACCCTTTCCGCTCGCGCTCCATCCGCACGCGCAGGAACGCGGCTCTGGTGTGTGCGGCCGTGTGGCTGACCATCGTAGGGGGAGGAATATCGGTGACCTTCTTCTCCACTATCAACAGCACAAACAGGGCCACCACGTGCTTTGAGGGCTTCTCCAAGAGCACCTGGAGGACCTACCTGTCCAAAATCACCATCTTCATTGAGGTGAGTAAGGAGAGACGGGCTTTGTTATTTGTAACTGTTAACTTGTAAACCATTTAAACAATTTTGTTTGTAAGCTTTGCCATGACACAGCAGTGGTGCTCCACAATGCAATGTTTTGTGACATTCCTTATTTATTTCCCAGATTGTTGGCTTCCTTCTCCCCCTCTTGGCCAACTTGGTATGTTCCTCACTTGTTCTACGAACATTACGACGTCCTGTGACTGTTGGCCACGGCGGTGACAGCAAGAGACGTGTCCTACGAATGATTTTGGTCCATTTGGGCATCTTCATCATCTGCTTTGTGCCTTATAACTCTATCCTCTTCCTGTACGCCCTGGTTCGGACCCAGGCCCTGGCTAACTGTGCTGTGGAGCGCTTCGCCCGGACTCTTTACCCCATCACTCTGTGCCTTGCCAGCCTCAACTGCTGCCTGGACCCTGTGGTCTACTACTTCACCTCTGAGAGCTTCCAAAAAAGCTTGACCATGGGAGGCAAAGGGCCCGGCTCCAGGCCCGAGAGTATCCCCCGCAGCGATACTGAGACCCAGGACACATCAAACACTCTCCCCAGAGACACACACACTCTGGCCAGCAATGGAAAAGACTCAAAGACATCTGAGAGTCAGTTCTGACTCAGCAGGGATGAAGAAAGGTAAAAGAAGGACAGGCTGGGTTTGACAGGAGCCCTGATTTTGTGAAATTTAAGCAATCAGCTGTTTGGTTGTTTGGAAGCGACAAACACATAACTCAGCAGATTAGTTAAGTCCTGAGGTAAGTCCGGAGGTATGGCCTGGGCTTTACGGATTAATCAACCATTTGAGAGCAAAGGAATGTATCTGTGTGTGTTTATTATGTGACACTCCGAGGACCAGAGACCCAGCCACTCTGAGACTAATGTCAAGAGACTTGCAGAGCCTCTAAAAGAGACTCCTACATATCATCACTCAGGCTTAACACACACAAGCACTCACACATGCACTGGATTGGGAATAAGATGACGATATCCGTCCACATTGTGAAAATATGCTGTTTAGTACTTTTGTAACACACTGAGCCCTGAAGTTTTATTGTGTTAAGTTCCAGCTTTTACAGTACATTATATCATTGTAGACATTAATGTTATGACACTCTTTAGTGTTCTGAGACCCATTGTTTTTATAACAGCAGCGCTGACCTGCTGTGTTAAATGCGTCTCATGTTGAAGTTTGAAGCCATTAAAATGTCTTTTTTGAATTGCTTTTGTGGCTCATGGGAGAGTTTTTCTACTCTTCTCTCCTCATTTTCATTGAGCCAGTGAGAACTTGTTCTCGGAGCCGAGTGCAGGTCAGATCCAGTTGGAGACCTTGGCCTTTGTGCTGTGTCACAGGCCAAATGCTTATTATGACTGGAGCAATGGTCCATTGTTTGCCTCTGAATGAGGTCTCTCTGTCTTAATCTGGCCTTAGACTGCAGATCTGCTCAAAGTATCTTACCCACAGCAATGTGCACACACTCCAAAGTACGAGTGAACACTGTTGACTAAATACCCCAAAACATTGTGTTACACAGCACGAAGCACACAACAGCACTGTCATTAATCAGCAGATTCAAGATTTTGCTGAATTTGCACGATATTTGGTGAAAACTTTAAGCCAAAAGGCTTTCAAAAAAGCAATCGGTGCAGAAAACTTTTATCAGTATTTTTTATTAGCATTTCAATCACAAAATTGTAATAAAATCAGATTCATTGGTAAATTTGTTCTGATTATGGCATCTCATTCAACTTTGATTAACTTTGAAGCAAAAAATGTTTTGTGAACCGACAGAAAACCATCTTGACTTTGATGGAGGGGAGCAAAACTTTTGAAGCTTATCACTTGTGTTGCACCACTTTTTTTACCCTCTGAGAGTAAAAATTGCCTCACAACAGAGCAATTGATTGCAGACTGTTGTGAAACAAGAGGGGGATGATGCAAATTCTCTATTCTTTATCTCTAATACTTTCTACTTGCAACCAAGCTAACAAGCTTGCTAGCTAAGCAATTGTAAGCTAACCTTAGAAAGCTTTGAATCTCTCTTCAACTCTTGAATATTTGAAATGATGTGCCATCCTATAAACAAAATGCCGGAAATCAAATGCACAGTAAATAGAGAATAAAAAGAAGTCTAGGGAGCTATTATCTCTGTTTAGTGCTGGTTGCCCCTGGTTTCCTTACATGTTAGCCCCTAACTGTGACAGTGCATTGAATTTAAACCCTCGAATTCTTCTATATCCTTCTGTATGCACACCACAGGCTCCAGTTAATGAGGAGAACCAGTTTGAGACATCAAGTGTGGGACATTATACAAGATGTTAATACAAGTTGTTTATCCATTCTTCCATGGAGCCATACTCAGTCAGGGGATTTATGGTCATACTTGGGAATGTTGTAAGCCCATATACCTGCAGCAGCAGCGTGCACAGAGGACATTACACACACAAAAAAATCCTCTAATCCTCCTAGGCCTTTCTGGTAGTGTGAGTGATGTGACCATGTGCATCCAGCAGCAGAGACAGAGAGACAGCGGTAGATGGACTCACAAATTTGAGGTCAAGGGTTGCAGAGAGGAGGACTTGTATACAAGAGCTGAGAGAAGTACTGTAGAGCAGGAAATAAGAGTGGGAGTGTAGAAAAATATGCCAAGAACGACCCTTCACCCTTCGTGTGGTTCATGTCAGGAATGTGCCAAAATATTGTAACAAGAACACACTCAACCCTCCGAATGTCTCCTTTAAAGGAGCAATCTGCCCTTCTGCCTGGAGAAGAAGAAGCACCGCTGTAGCTCAGTAAACAATGAGTAATGGTCTGCTCTGACCTCTAGTGGCCATAAGTTAGAACAGACATTTTAGGAAAACACTGGAAATGTCACCGTTGACAGTAAACCATCGTGTTTCTTTGCATTCAGCATGTTTACTGATAATAAGCCTGCCCTTGCCCTGTATTGAATTGTGTTTGTCAACGTGAAACCACACTGCAGTAGCACAGGATGTGTGACACAGGCCACACAGAAGCCCGAAACAGGCGTCTGCTGTGAGGGTGGGACCTTATATGCGCTTGGTGGTGGGAAATTAACAAGAAGGATGAAACCACAGCCATTTGGTTGACCCGCAATTTTGCATTTGAAGGCACGTGAAAACTTTTTTTCTATAGATGCCGAACTACCGAAACCATAATTGTGTTGCAAACTTGCAAATAAGTACTCTGCTCTCAGTAAACACCAAAAAAAGACAGCAAGCCCAGGGGAGTAAGGAAATGGTTTTCAGAGACCTAGCTCACACGAGAAAAATCCACGTGCATCTTTATCTCCGTAATTAATATGCAACAGCATTAAAAAAAGGAAGTGCAGGATCTGATAGGGGAAGTGGATAGACAGTTATATTTTTGTCACAACTCTGTTGTTCAGCATAGCAGTGCAGTCGTCTGCAAATCACATTTATAGACGTTCGGGGTGTAAGGCTCTACTGTCTCCAGTGACAGGATCATCGGTGTTTGACATTTTCAACGTTTCAGAGGTAAGAGTAAATAACTTCTTCCTCCTTGTCTGTCTGTCCTCATTTAGATAAATACCTTTGAGAACTCTGTAACTTTGGTTTCTTAACCACACTTGCACCCTGTTTGTGTGCCCAATACTGCATGTGTCTTACGTTTTGGCTGTGTTGCTAGGGACTCAATGATGTCACAGATGTTAGAATAACACTCACATGCGTGAGGGCAGAGCTTCCCCTTCCTCTCATCACCTTGCTTAAGACACTGAGAGCCAGTAGAATAAGAGATCAACCCACACTAGACATCGGTGCATCTACACATTCAATCAGAAACCATACATTGGCGGTTTAATACACACACAGGAGGTTTTTTTTTTTTTTGCTGCTAATGTGTGGCACAGAGGTTTGCTGGTGACCCTGTTTGCTTCTGTACAGACCAAGAGGAGAGTGTGTTTGTGAGTCAGCCTGCTGTTTACAGAGGAGTGTGAAACTGCTGGAACATGTGGTCGCGAGTGGTCACCCCTGGCTCCGACCTCTCCCCACCACGCTGATCATAAAAGGAGAAACCGAGGTAATGACACTGTTTTTATTTGGAGGAATAATGTCTGCGAGCCAGTCACATTGTGCTGTTCTGTGAGAGCGCTTGTGGTCACAGTCATGCCTCAAATTTTGCTGATGACAGACTCTTTGTTGTTAATCCTCTCACTAAGAAGCTCATGTTATATCAAAATGCATCAGTATGCACAAACTAAAGTTCATGCTAGAAACTTTAAGTGAAATTAGACGCAAAATGTACAAAAGAAAATAATTCTGGTCTCTTGTTGTTAATGTTATTAATTCTATACATGGCACAATATTAGTTGTTTTAAAATGTCATTAGCAATATGATTTTAACTGAAACAAGATGTCGAGTTCAAGGAAACTGTCAGATGTTAGATTTGCTTGTTTTTCCACACAACGCTCAGAAAATGCAAGTTGCCAATTTTATCCTCATAAGTTCCCACAAAAGTTGACTTGGCGCGACTTCCTTAAACTCGAGTCTGAGGACATACTGTTGCACAACTCTTTACTGCATAGGTGACGTGAGAGGATCTGTTGGTTGACTGCAGCAGACAGATTGCCCTAACAACCAACAGGAACAGAAGTATTTGCCGGTCAAAATTAAAGAAAAGCGGCCAAAAAACTGTCACTTCTTCTCTTTACCCCCCCGCCCCCCCCCGGGCCAAGTAGAGGAAGGGTGTGGTTGCATCTGGATGGCAAAAGGAAGGGTGATGCTTGGGTGATAAGTAGACTCAGCTCTCTGTCCTCTACATGCTTCCTGCCGCAGTCTTTTTTACACACACAGACATTTCTGATTTAGTACGCTTTTTATCAGCATTTTCATCAACGTGTTTAAGGTGGCATCAAGCAAATTAAAAAAAAAGAAAGATTTTCATACCTTAAAATAAGCTATGATCTAGCTAGATAAGAGCTACAGTATTATTTTATGGTAGGTTGTGGCATATTTCCTGTTGCATTAAGGAATTACAAGATTTCAGTATTTTTCTCTCTCTCTCTCTCTCAATAGGGCAGGCCTAATATTATATAATTTAAAGTAATGATAATAGTATCAAATTCCAAGCCTTCACCTGAGCCTTCCTCTTGCAGACCCTTTTTAATGGCTCAAGAATTTAGAAGGCAGAGTTGAACTGGAGATATGTTAAGTTTCCCCTAAATAATTTACTGACATTAACAACTGTAGAGGGGCTGCATGGTGGCTCGGTGGTTAGCAGCGGCACCTCACAGCTAGAAGATCCTTGGTTCGCGTCCCGGTTAGGGCGCCTGGGATCCTTCTGTGTGGAGTTTGCATGTTCTCCCTGTGCAGCGTGGGTTCTCACCGGGTACTCCGGCTTCCTCCCACAGTCCAA
>JAPZDY010000026.1:5769465-5794882 GCA_029783645.1 Ctenochaetus hawaiiensis
CCGAGGTGTTCAGAGGAATCACAAAGCAGGTCCTCAGAGTCAGGTCCAGATATGCTGTTAGCTTCTACTCACACACATGCACACACACACACACAAATTAATCACGGAAGAATTCACACCACATTAACAGGATTTTGAATGTGTGGCATAATCAGTACGTGAGTGTTACCCTGTTAAAGTCATGGAGGATGTAGGCAGGGTCTCCAGGTCTGAAGCGGGGTGGTGGGACGCTGATGACAGCCATGCTGTCAGAGATCTCCACCTCCTCCTCCACCCGTGGCAGGTAGTATGGCTGACTCTCCCCACCGGCTCCAGCTGACACATCACTGAACTGCATCGCACCGTGATACAGCCTCTGGAGGACAAACGCCAAAGGAAGAGCAAAATAAATCACTTCAATGTACAAAAAGGCAAATACAGAGATGAAAAAAAAAACACCTGCAGTTGAAAAAATTAGTAGGTTGGAAGAAATGTTGCAGATATCAGGAGTTTGTGATGAATAAATGTTAATTTGTGACATCATATTTCAACTGACTTCTTAAAGGTTGAGAAGAGAGGTGTGCTGGATTTATCAAATGTGACACAATCATCATTTTATCTTCGTTACCCTGCTTTCATAATTATTAAAAGCCAAAATCCTTAGTGAAAGTAAAAATCTGATTAATCGCCCAGCACAATGATGACGAGGATCCTCTACAGCTGGTGTTGGAGCTAAGCAGCTGAGCAGCAGCGTCTTCCTGTCTGCTCAAACACTGTTTAGTTTGGGTGCAATATAAAAGAGTTGGCTCATGAGTGGCAACAGCTCAATGCATCTTTAAGAACCATTTTACATCAAACACACATTATTTGGTCTGAAATGAAGTGATTATGAAGCTTAAAGCTGCTCTCAATGATTTTTGTCCACTAGAGGGCAGAATATACATTCAATACTTAGCTTGTTGCAGTAGTCTGTTACTGGTGTTACACAGTGTGCGGGCATGCAGTGGTTACATGACTTGTACACTGCCCCCATTGGTGGGGGTAGAAGTTGCAGCTCTTAATTTACCAGCTCACTGTGGCTGCTTCTTCCTGTTCAATAATTACCTGCAACATTTCAAACTGATTTGGTGTCAAAAAATGATAAACGTGACAAATGTCTTGTTTTGTAAACACATTTTTGGATGAGGGACAGCAGTGAGTGCTACAATCACTGGAAAATCCATTTTCTATTATCATAGCCAAGTCAGATGCATATAATTGGAAGCTGCCACAGAAGGAAATGTTCTGTTTTCTTTAGTAGTATCTTAATAAGGAACAATGTTTTTTGATTGGTGATCAGTAGGAAATTTTCTTTACCATGGTAACCATTATCAATACTAAATTTTGTGCATTTTTTATATCTTTTTTATTACTACAAATATTTTAACATGAATGTTTTGTATATGTTGTTTTACCAGAGGAAAAACTCAAACTCATGGTCTTATCACATTGTTTAGTACAGTTACTATGGATTACACAAATGATCTCTCTGTCAAACTTGTACAAGTAATGCAAACAGAAATTTTGATTCCCTTTTAGCTTTAACATCATAATGTGTGAGTAGGATGAATTTCTTGATAAAAGTATTTATTTTTAACTGAAAGGAGTTTTACATTGTACTAACAGTTTAACAAGACCTTTCAGACTTTGCTTTATTTGCATGGGAGAAGCACCCTGTGGAGATGTTGTATTGAATGTGAAACACTCCCACTGACTACAGCAAGTTCAAAAACAGCAAAGTCTACACATTCTCTGAAGGCAGAGGAAAGTGAGAGTTTGCATTTTGTTTTCCTAACGAAGCAGTAATGAGTCGTAATAATTCTTCCTAAACTGAAGTTACACACCCCCACACCTGCCTGATATGAGTCGATACAGAGTGGCAGAGAATTAAATGGAAGAGTCTGAAATTTTTCCATGTGGCCTATAAAACCACTTGACATACATCTACAGACATGAACATCCCAAGGGACCCACAAAACTGCTACTGCTGCACAATTCAACTCTACACTTATTTATATTAAAACTCTTCTATTATTATAACTATATATCTTATTGTTATATCTGTCATTATAACTCTTGTGTGTAAGTTTCCTGTGTACTGCACTATGTGTCTGTACCTTGCTTTATGTCTTGTTTTGTTTGCACTTAATGTGTAGTCACAATGTTTGCATCACTTCAGCTGAATGTTTGCACATTTTCACTCCTTTATGTCTACAAACTATGCTGCAATGTATACACATGGATGACAGGTCTTTTTTGTTTAACAAATACACACAAACTGAGAGAATGACACTGGATTGCTACCCTAAAATAATATTAGTAATGAAAAAAAATATGATAATATGCTACTTTGCCTTTACTACATTCTGACGTATAGATACAGACAGTAAAACACAGGATAGGAGTGGTAGATATGTCATGCAACAGATGTCCACAGCTGAAAGAACACCTCACATGCTGAAGGCACCCAATGTTCCTGACCTGCTTCAATTACTTCAGTGGAAAAACTGAGCACATTTGCGTGATTGTGTATAGTACTTTATTCTGATGGTGACTGGAATGTGGATCAAAAGTTTTTAAGCATTTTACAATGATCATTTTATTATGATATAAAGAACAGTGATTACACTAGTACCGAACAAAAACAACACACACACACGTTTACCTTTGGGGTGAAGTATCGATAGAGACATGCTCCCCCCACGATGAGCCCGCTGAGGATGAAGGCGATGCCCAGCAAGGTGAGCAGACAGCGACCTGTAGAGCCCTCGTTACCCGCTGGAGCAGTGCCCAGCTCAGGATCCTAAACACACACACACACATATACACACACACATATACACAAACACACACGTACACGCACATGTACGCAAAACTGTCAGCCAGTCTGCAGTGAATCATAATTATGCATGCAAGAATAACTATATTCAACGCATTCAGCTCCGACTCAGCAATCTATAATCCCACTGAATGTCTGGCCTCTGCAGAACAGCTGTTTAGAAGATGGGCGGTCCCACTGCCAGCTGCATCAGGTGCAACATGGCCCTGCATGCAATTTGGGAAAAAAAACGTGCAAAAATCTTAAGATGAAAACAGAAAGAGACTACACAGCGAGTATATCAGATGTGCATAAGTGAAGTTCGCGGTCACGGCTGACTGCGTGCGGCCGGTGCAGGCCTGCTAACGTTACCAGACAAAAACAGACACCGGGTTCAGACGCCGCTCTGAAAGCCCGGTTAGCTCACCGTCACAGCGGCTGGCACCTCTTTGCCCAGCGCCTTCTGCGCCAGAGCCGAGTTAAAAGCGATCTTCACCATGCTGGACAGGAAACGTCAGCTCTGGGTTCTTGTGCAAACAGGAGAGGGAAGACTGTGGGTGCTGGACTGCAGGCTCCGTTTACTCCCAGCGGCTCCGCGATGTGACGCACTTTGCAACCTCGGCTTTATCTAGCGCTTCCGGTGGCTGGTGGGGATTAAGATGGCATCCGAGATGGAAGCCAGAGAAACTCCGTCAACCTTATGCTGCATAAAATATATGAGCAGCTGGAGCCCGAGATAATTAAGACGGCTGTAACTGCTGGTCTGGTTCTTACCACTAAAACCATTTATTGTCTCCAGAAGCCTCTCCAGAGAGTTGATTTCTGTAGTTCTGGCACCATCTAGTGGCTGCAGGTGGAAACCATCCTCATTTTCCTCTCAAGAAAATGCTCTCCATCAGGAAAAGTCATCTTCCAGTTAGTACATTGAACATAACAGCACAAGACTTGAACTATTTA
The DNA here is from genome assembly GCA_029783645.1 of Ctenochaetus hawaiiensis. Taxonomy (NCBI): domain Eukaryota; kingdom Metazoa; phylum Chordata; class Actinopteri; order Acanthuriformes; family Acanthuridae; genus Ctenochaetus; species Ctenochaetus hawaiiensis. The sequence goes on from JAPZDY010000026.1 coordinate 5,773,259, forward strand.
CGCTTTCAGTTAAGCCTGTCTCCCTTTACTCGCTGTTTTCTGTACAGTACATGACACAAACATGACTCCATTTTGTAATTTAATGAAATATATATTTGGAGTGTATAAAGTAGCCTATTCATCACTGTGAATATTCCACTCAGTAAACTGACTCTGTAAATATATTCCCTCCTACAGGCCTGGTACTACCTGCCAGTGCGTCTTCCCACTCACACTGACACACTCAGTGCACAGCCTTCACTGCACTGTGTGGAAACCCGGGCCAGTGCCAAGGCTATATACTGTATGTCTGACACGTATCCCCAGTCCTCGGGTCTGTGGTGGTCCTCTGCTTTCACTCTCTTGACTCAGTTAAGGTTAAATGTATGAGTAAATAAACACTTACTGCTGCACCAGTGCTCTAATTCCATGCAACTCTGTGGCATCCCTCCAGCACTCTTCATTGCAACTGTGCCATATGCATCTCCGGGTCTCACAAACACACACATAAGCACACACGCGCTCTGTGAGGCTATGATATTTCCGCTGTTAAACAGATAGATTGGACCGGTAATCACCACTGAAAGGTACATAAACAGAGCAGCTGATTTCTGTACCTTACTCTCCCCTCCACTTACCCCTCCAAACCGACTCTCCCTGAAAATCCTAAGTGGTCCTGAAGGCTTGTTTATGGGCTCGTCTTACGCTGTGTTTGATCTGAGAGCTTGCCCACACATGCATGCGTGGACACACACACACACACATGCAGCAGAAGAGCGGGAGAGTCAGCATTAGCAGTAATAGCTGAGATGATAAACAAAAGACTTAGATTTAATCCTGAAGGCTTTTCAGCATCACACACACAAGAGGGGAGAAGAAAAAAGGAGGGAGCGAGAAGGCAACCGCACTTTCGTTCCAGAGGAAACAAGGGATGATTGGGGGGGCAGGTGGGAGTGAAATGGAGTGTTTCTGGGGGAGAGTAAAGTGATGACTGGGAAAAATACAGAGCGGGAGTAACAGGAAGAGGCAGAGCAATCTGCAGTGTCTGATGCTTGAGTGAGTTTTCCGAGGAGCTGATTAACGGCAGATTAAACTCACCGTCCATCCAGTTTACGTCTCAAACTTTGTAAGAAGCCTGCAAGGTAGAGTTTCTGTGCCTTCAAGACTGAAAAAAGAGCAAAACATACACAAATGAACACCCATGTTTTTTGTGCACAGGCACACAGACGGTGCAGGCATCATGATGGTGGATGGCAGGCGTGTGTGATGGAGTATGAGTGCCATGTTTTCCTGTGGTCTGCAGCAAACGTCCAAAAACAGCAATAAAAATACACACACTACATACATGCGCAAGTATACGCAAACACACACACACACACTACTTGTCTGCAATGTCAGCAAACTGTGAAAGTCTGCAAGAGTATAGCTGGCTTCAGAAAGTGTGAGAAAAAGAAGCTCTCATGCATGACATCACCCACACCCAAGCCAACAAATATGACACACACACGCACACAGACATAGACACACACCTCATAGATTTGTCATCAATTTCAATACCAGACATGTGAAGCCACAAGTGACAAATGACTTTGTCCCTTTCACTGCTCTCGAGCCAAGTCAGCTTTGTAAGCTACAGTATGGACAGACCGATGTACACACACACACACGCACGCACGCATGCACACACGCACACACATGCTGAACCCCAAAGCGCTATGGTAACAGCTGGCCGCAGAGTTGCGTTGAACCAAGAAGTTAGACACTGCTCAGCGCTTCATAACGTCACTGACATGTCTTCATGTGGACCCACCATAATCACCATGTGCCGAGTGGGAGAACATTTAGTGGTCAAAGAAAGAGAGAGAGAGGGAAAGAGAGAGAGAGAGAGATCTCGGCATAGAGAAAATGTTAGAGAGAAACAGAGGAGCAGATCTCATGGTATTTGGTGGACGGCAGTGATGCTGCTTCAAAGCCTCTTTCAGAAAAAAAAAAGTCAGCATGCATCACACTCTCATGATCCTTGCCCCACCACACACACACTTTTGGCAATCACATGTGGCTTTTAGACAAGGGTGACAAATGAGTCTGTCTTGTGAGTATCAACTTCTAAAGCTACCTTCTCTCTCCCATAGCTCTGCCTGTCTAACTGTCTTCATCCTCTCAGCTTGGCTCACCTCAGGAAAATGTTCTAATTTCATACCGAAGAAGTTTATGTGGGGGGGGGGGTACTTGCTAGGTGACAGCTCGCCTGTGCACATTGGGCCAATAACAACAAAGAAATGTTTAAGCTACTCCACTGTTTAAATCATTAGCTAAAAAACAGAGCTGCAAGAAGTCTAAACAGAAGTCACTATTGTCAATAGTCTGCGCGCATGGTTTGTAAACTGTGCTCTTGGATATTAATTCATGCTCACAAATTACCAATCTGAGACTGTGGCTCAGCTCGGACTGTGAATCAGTTGGCGCAAATTTGTAAATCAAGATTAGAGATGTACACAAACATAGCACTTTATCCAGCTGACACCAGGGGGCTCTGTACAGTGCATATAAGAGGAAATATATTACTTTTAAAAGTTATGTGTGTTGCAGTTAGAACAAGCTTGTTAGCAATTATGCTAACCTAGTTGGTTTTGGTTACCTAGCAAAATGGCACTGGAATTTTTTTTGTCATTTCAGGCATGTGATTATTATGAACAGTGATTTGAATTGTTTACATTATTATCAAACCACATTTCATAACAGCTTATCTTTTTCACTCTACACTGTTAAAGGGTCACAGGCCTACGTCAAGCTAATGTCAGCTTTGTCATGAGTTCAGTGGGTTACATAAGAGTGACTAGGTATAAATATTGGAAACAATCTCTACAAGAGAATTCTGGGAGGTGCAGCTCTTCTTTTAGAGAAATGCAAATCTCCAATGAGTAAATTATGAGAGCTGGGAAAAGATGAACTTACAAAGCCCTGGTGCAACATGGCAAAGAGGTAAATCCTGAGAAGTTTTATTTGATAGACGTTTTATTAGAAGCAATGACTTTGAACACACTTTTGTAAGGGTTGGTGACATCATTTATTGAGGCTACAATCGTATATGATGTAACATGACATACATTATTTTTTAAGACTATTTAAGAGGGGGAATGGGTGTTCTTCTCTAAAAATGTGCCGTTATGTTGCTGTCTTTTCATCTGCCTGCGATCTATTATATTTTGACCACCTCTTTGTTTCATCTGTTTGATAAAAAAGAGGTGGTCAAAATACCAAAAAAGGAGAAAACTTTGGAGTGGAGGAGAGGTGAAAGAGCTGGGGCTAGAAGAAAGGAGGAAGGTAGCCATTGTGTGTGTGTGCGTGTGTGTGTGTGTGTGTGCAGGTAGCAAACACATGTATGTAATGATGGACAATTCAAGGTGAACATATGATATTGGTAGAAAGATAAAAAAAAGAAGAGTGAAAGTGGAAGAGAAAGAATGAGAGGGTGCACGGAGGAACGGAGGGATGGAAATGGATGCGTGTCTGTTATGTTCCTGAGGGTTAAACTCTGGGGAAATTACCTCATCATCATGAGACTGCTCCAGAATGGTACGTGTACACTTTGGAGATGTTGACTTTACGTACATGGACACACACACAGACATGCACAATAAACACACACATACACACATGCACACACACACACACACCCCTATGAATCGTGGCCAATAGCATCACAGCCCGGTCGAATCACTTCCAGATACAGTGACGTCACCTCTGTCAGGTTCACAGGAGGAGCAGAAAACTCACACTAACACACACACTTACACACACACACATACACACAAATTCACAGACACACAGGGCACCTTTCCACCAGAGGACGATACATTCATCTGTATTTTTCTTCAATTATGACACAGAGGTCGTTTCAAGGCTTTTTATTCCAGCTTCTTATTTGAACTCAAAGAGAAACTATTCTCACATCACGTCGCGGTACAGCAGAGAACTGACAGACTGAAACTCTTATGGCTGAAAGCCATGAGGCTACAGTCCCACCTGGCCTCTAAAGAGCCCCTAATAATATTTAGTAGCCTGCATAGGTTAGTGAGGAGGCCTTGGTAAGATTTTGTGAGGCCTCTGGTTCATATCCCAAGCTTTTCTTCTGCAACTACTGCTGATGTGCCGCTGAGAAATACAGTTTAATACCAACTGTTCCTACAAGGGTCAAAGACTGCGACTGCACTGAAAGCTGCAGCTCAGGTGTGAATGTGGGTAATACAGTATTATACAACATGGACATTCAATTAATAGTCTAGGCATTAAAGCAACACTGTGGGTCTTTTTACTTCAGAATAACTGCTTGAAAAACATTTTGATGGTACACTGACTTGTAACAAGGAGAAAGGTGCCTCTATTATCCGCACTGCGCATCTTAAATGTCTTTTTTTCCACAATGTAACTTGCGTTCAGGGTTACTTTTCTCAAAATCACTATCCGTTTCATTGATTTTTGTTCTACTGGATCCTATTCTATGTAAAAATCTGTTTTGTGATTTTTACCTTAATGTCCTCCAGCTGCTCTGCCTCAGTTCTTGGTGATTTTTGGAGTCTCTTCATCCACAGCTAGCCTGACCTGTGTCTCAAATAGCTGCCAACTGCTGCTAACTGCTAGCTCTTTGTTAGCTCAGTGAGCCATGCAGCTGTGTAACTTTGCATGAAGTAGGAGCTTGGAGTACTAGGAGATGCTGCTGTTTGCGCTGTTGCCGGAGGAGGCTTTGATGCCTGCAGCGAAGGGAGACCCATGAAGGGAATCCTGTCTGAAGGTCCAGACGGGAGGGAAACAGATACTTTTTAAAAGATGCAGACAGCCATGTTTTCTCTCCACTTTGATCTTATCAGTCACGTGTTCTTTCCTGATTCACTTTATCTTTCCTGACCACCTTATTCTTTTCACAGAGGGAAACAAACAGCCTGTCTATATCTCCAAAAAGCAGTGCTTAATTCAATATGTATTCAAAAAGCATCACTGACCTCGCTGATTGTGCTAATAGTTTCTCATCATCATCAGCCCACGCAGAGAAATCTTTAGTTTTACTTTTTTCGCTCCTGCGTATTTTAGCAACTAAGCAACCAACCCTCAGACTTCTGTTTTTACTGACATGCTGATGCCCGTTGAACATCAGTGGTGCAGTGATATGCTTTATAAGTATGTTTTTACGGTGGAGGATTATTTCTGAAACAGTAGTAAAATTTTTGTCTAGACAGAAATCATATTAGTATTAAAATGTTTGAATGAGTTTTATGTTCTCTCCATCCTGAGTTTTATTTTTACTTCCTGATCTTATTCTTTTATGTTTCTGTCTTTATATGTCACTTGATGTTTTATATTTTTAATGTTTTTCCTATTTTCTGATTTTGTTTTGTACTATTTGTAATCATTGGATCGTATTTATTCTGTATCAACAAATATATCTATCATAATTATTATTACTATTTGTGTCTGGTTTCTATGCTAAATGTATGGGGATGGGGTATTTCACATAATCCACAATACCTGAAATACTTTAAACCATTTTTATATTTTTGTCTAGTAATGCTCTGTGTGTGTGTGTGTGCGCGCGCGTCCATGCTTCATGGAAGGGGAAGGTTGGAGGATGTAAGAGTAAGCTGCTAAAATTGATGACATCCCCAACACCACCCTCGTTTCTCACATGTCAAAGTTCACCATGCTAGAAAGAAGACAAATGTGATGTGATATACTGTGGATGAAAGTGATAGCCTGTGTGTTTGTGTATATGTGCGAGTCTGTGTGTGTGTGTGTGTGTGTGTGTGTGTCTGATTGTCTGGAAGGATTTTTCCTGTGCTTCAAAAGTCTTAAACCCGGTCAGGATGTAGTTATGGAGCGCTAATTTGAGAGCCGTCTGATTGCGGGCTTTCTCTGGGCCCCTACCAACCTCACACAAAGACACACACACACAAACACACACATATGGACACACACACTCTTTATCAGTCATTAATCTATCAGGTGCCATTAACAGGGAAGGATGGACTGATTGGAACCAGAGGGAGACAGAATGATGTCACACAAACACATTTCACTGCCAGAGCGCTCATGTGTCTCCATGTCTCCCTCTCATGCTCATCACTCGTATATGACTGACACATAGACAGATAAAAGTGCAAAAGTATGCCAACAAGGGAAACACTTATTCATGCTGCTTCGCTCTCCTCCAACATCTGACCACAATAAAAGGTTGTCGCCAACACCAGCTTCTATAAAAACTGATCAGTGGAGAGTCGGAAAAAAAGACTGAAAAACTTAAACTCTAAATATTTAAACACACCAGGCAACTTATTTTGTGTGAGGATCAATGTGAATCTGTAATAAATGAACCTGCGTTGTGACGGACAGAAGGACAGAGGGATTGTTTATCCTGCTGCAGCCTGTAGCTATTTTAACCCTCCTACCACAACATGCATGAATACACATTTACTCACTGCTCAGTACACACACAACAAGGCTATTGCAGGACCAGCTATTGTTTACTAGTGACAGTAATCCCTTAAAGAGGTGCTGTGTTTCCAGGCTGAGATTGGATCTCTTTATTAACACTGACGGAGGCTCATTATCTATAAATACAGGCGGGAGCCGCTAATAAATCATTTCTCATGGCCCTGATAGAACACTAACCACAAGGCATTAAGGCATTGTGAATGCAAACCACACGTTGGCAGGCCAGCTCTCTGCATGTGTATGTGTGTGTGTTTGTGTGTGTGTGAACACTATGCTTTGGCAGGCCGGATGATGGGGCTCGAACTGGGTTTTTGATTGAAATAGCATGTTGTCTTTTGAGTTCCCGTTTCGGCAGCGTTTAAATTATAGTGTCTCCACGGAGCAGCAGAAAGTCTCTTGGAGTGGATATAAAGTCGGTAAAAAGAGAAAATGCTTTTCAATACATGTGAGGACAATCTGAATATGACTGAAGGGATGTTGAATGATTCTGACTTTTCTTACAACTGCAGTGGTGCAGCAGCAGGATTAATTAGTGTCTCCAGCTTTAACAACGGTATCAAAACCTTTAACATGTGTATGTGGATTTTGATGTTCACAGATGTTCGTCACAGTGTATCACTCCTGATGGCATTCATGGAAATTTCAAGAGGCCTGGTTTTCACCAGCTTCTAATTTGTTTGTAAGGTCCCTCCCAGCTAGTTTAGATGCCTACTAAATTGTATAGCGCCATTAAAACTTAAAGAATATCTCATTGGTTGAGACACGGCCCTCTGTAGCATGGTCTACCTTTCTAAGAATAACAGTTCAACTGTTTAGTAAACCTTAGTGCTGATCCTTTGTTACCGTGGGAATTAGGTTACTTTGTTTTATTAGTATATTCATCGATTAAAAAAAAAAAAGTGTTCCATAGTTAGTAGTAATTCTATACAAACTAATTCCCAAATTTAGCATGAGTGGAAAATATCCGACAGTGCAAATTTAGCTAGCATTGCTAGTCATTTAGCAAAATGTATCATAATGTTATGCAGTTTAATGTATGCTGTGTTATTTTTGGGAAATGTAATTTGTAGCCTTTGCAGTTTATGATTTATAGAAGAATCTCAATCAACTTTCAGGCTTTATTTAACTTTTCTTTTAATTAACAGGAGTCACATTAGCGTCAGCCTAGTTCTGTCAGATGACTGGCATTTTACTACTTATCTAAGCAAAAGTTACCTGGAAGGAGCATAAGTGACAACAATCTTTTACACAAGAACTAGTTCATGGGAGACAAAATGTTGTAATTCAGCAAGTAAATGTGGGTATAAGCCTGTAACTGGCTGACTATTTCAGTCAGCTTACAGTTCCCTTTCCTTTTTCCTTCTGCATGTATTCTGCAAGTGCACTGCTGCTGCCAACCAAGATGGTTGAGACTGGTTTAAAAATACAAACAAGCCAGAGGGTTTTTTTTTTATCCATTATAGCAGAATAATAATTGGCAAAGTTAAACTTTTCTCCAGCCCTCATTGAGAACCATTACACATAAATAACTACATTAATTTAAAAACAACAACAACAACTTTAACAAACTCTTCCTTTTTTTCATGAATGCATCATGATTATGATTGAGACTGGGGTAATCTCAGAGGACCTCTCTAAATGTGAACACACTTCAGGTCCAGAAAGTAACATAGCATCAGAAAACAAGCGTCTTTTCTTCTATTTTACATTTTATACCACTGTTATGTATTTTACACAGACCTGTTTTTATGGGTCAAACATTGTGCCCTAATAAAACTTGGTCTTAACTTGGACTATGGTTTTACTGAACATCACTTTTTGATCTTCCAAAGCTTGTTTTGAGGTTTTTGAACAAAGCTGTTGTTGTTTTTTCTGACGCCATCATTCCCCCTCAGAAAAAGTGAATTTTCCTAATTACTTGTAAGAGTTTGACAGTTGAAATGAAAATAAATCCTGTTTTTAATCTCCAGATTTTCCCCCTGGTCTGCCTTAGACTCTCTTGTATACGCAATCATCATCAGCAGCTGTCTGCTGGTATCTGTTCCTCTCCTCCACCTCTCCAACCCACACAACACTCAAAGCCTTGTGATGCACGCAATTGTCTATGCAATCAGATAAACATAGCATCAATCTTTGTGACCGTTGGCTAAAAAAGGCAGAATTCTTGCAAGATTAACACAGTTTCCACTATCCTCATTCTTTGCCTAGTTCATCCTGTCCACCTCAGCTGGAGTCGAACTCGAGCCAGGACACACTGGCCAAACTCTGACATTTTAACTTTCCTCAGAGGTCACTCCAGCAGCCGGTCCAGCACAGCCTCCTGCTTCAATCCAGGCCAGCCCCGTATAACCAATCATACCCCCATCAAGGCTTATTTTGCAGAGATGAGGGATGAAAGGTCCGATTAGGGCCTGCTGGAAGTATTCAGTGTCTAGCCCCCGCCCCACCCAGCCCATCACCCCAGTCGGCGGCCCCTTCTAACCAGCCCGTCTCCCCTCAGCCCTGCACAGCTCTGAGCTTTGATTGACATGTGAATTACAGTGTGTGGTGATGATAATAAGAGTGCTACCCGAGGCCAGGCCTGTGCCTTCCAGCCAACAGCCAATCCCAGCTGGCACTGCCTGAAAGACAACCGCTGCCACCATTTGAAGAGGCAAATAAAAATGACACGCTAACTGTTAAAGAACTGCAGATTTTTCACATGTTGTTTTAAAAGCTTTTGTTGCTCTGCCAGAATTTTTTTGTCAGCCTCTTTTTTTTCCTCTCTTTTCCCCTACATTTTCACTCTTCTTCTCCCCACGACCACATCCAGATATATGAAACCCCTCATTTATCAGGGCAATCTAAAAATAATTCCCCTCCACTGTGGTGAGGCTTTGATAAAAAAACTTGTGTTTGGAACGATTGCTCTCAATATGACAAAAGATGTGTGTGACTGTGGGGTCCCCTCGATGACAAAGTGATGGTTTTCCCATAAATAATTACCACATGCCCCTCACCATGCATGTTAACAACACCAAGAGGAGCCCTAAACGCTTTTCAGCAGAAAGTGTGTTTATGTTTCATTGCTAGCATTGTTAACATTTATGCATTTTTTATGTCCAAACAGTACAGGGTAATGTACACCAACATTATGGTGTTAGGAAATTAAACTCGAACACCCTGCGGATTAGTTTTCCAGCTCTTGACATCCTTCTTGGAAAAGTCCTGCTTCACAGAGCTGCCCGTCTGAGCCGTCAGTCCGAGGAGCTGACGAGACGGAGGGGAGAGAAAAGGCGCTCAACTGGGATCCTCCCATAGTCTGACTCTCATTATCAATTATGGCTGTTTTTGTTTCTTTTTACCACAGCCATTAACCACACAGTTACTGGCAGTCATGGAGAGAGCGAATGGAGGAGAAGGAAAGAAGAAAGGGCAATTTTCATCAAAAAGAATTAGCTAACCAAACAAGTGAGATGAATGTACCACGGAGCTGCATTCACAGCAGGCCTCATGAAAGCACTGAAGACAGATGAAGATCTATATGTGTTTAATAGGAAGAGGGGGAGTAACAAGGGATAACTTTAGGCTTAGAGAGAGAAAGAGAGAGAAAACGGGGGAAATGGAGAAGATAATTCACAACACACTTGTGGTGAGAGGAGGAGGCTGCGTCTTGGCAGAGACGCTGCTCTCTTCTCCTCTTTTCCTCTTGCCCTCATCCCTTGTTACCCGCCCAGGCCTGGCTGAGGCTGAGGGAGCCAGTAAAGGCTGGATGCCGTGGCACATGAGCCATTAAATCTTCCCACACTGTGGGCAGGGGGAGGCGGTAGTACCAGGCCTGGTGCCCAGGCTCTGCACGTGCTGCCAGCCCAGACAGCAGAGGTGCTGCACAGAGGGAAGGAGAAGGTGCTGGATAGCAACACAGAAAAACTAATTACATGTTCATCCCTTCAACCTTGACTATTGTAATGCCTGCCAAATCATAAATTGGCTTCAATTAATTCTAAAGAGTCTCAGTCTGTCTCTTATTACTTTCCGGCCCTGTCTCTGATTCTCAGCTCCACGCCCACTGGTCCTTACCAAAGAGCTAAATCTTTAAAATGAGGTCAAAAATATTTATGAAATCCTTTTTAAAAAGGCCATATAATATCCTAAAGCATCTGGGCACTGTAGTTTTTAATCAATTTAAGTCAAAAAAGAGCTTTTGTTAGGGATGATTTACAGCTGCTGGTTTGGCGCTCTGGTATTTCTGGCAGCAGGATGGTGTATGTGGGATTAAATCAAAAAGAACTATGATGCCCATGTGAGGAACGTATCAGGCAGCGCAGCAGTCTGAGTTGATGTGAACAGATTTTGGACAACAATAGAGCCTTTCATCTTTTAACTTTTTATTGTTTTTGATTTCTAAAAAAATGTTTTATTTTGGTTGTTCGAATGTTTGTATTTCTTTTTGAAATATATCTGTATACATATTGTGTTACTGTTCTTATTGTAACTGTCTCATTTGTCTGCCATTTTAAAACATCAACCAGCATGACATAACCAGTACAAATAACTGGACTGATTGATTGATTGATTGATTGATTGATTGATTGATTGATTGATTGATTGATTGATTGATAAATAATGGGGGGCATATACTGGTGAAACTGATCATAACATTAGAGCCTGGCAGGATCCAGCTGTAACTCTTGCGGTTCACTGGGATTGATTTTCCTCTTTGTCATCAGCCGCAAAATCAGATTAAACAGACTTTTTTCTCAGTAAAAGCTGATTGGAGGAGAGAATTTGGATGCTTTTCAGTATCAAATCAGAATGAAAGTGTGTTGGCAGACTATCAGTTAACTTGTATAGGCAGAGAAGGATGTGATCAGTCACTCTAACTCTTCCACTGCTGCAGGAGCCATGAGGAGACCGTTTGTGCACAGGGTGAATCCCTGCAGGGACCCGACAGTGTGAGAGACGCTGTGGACCTCAGACAGCTGTACCCCCCAAGAGAGGGACAAGAGGGAGGTTATGAGTAGCAGATGTGACACTACACTTACACACACACACATCCACACACACATACCATGGAGCTGATGACATGTCAGGGTCAAAGGAATTTGTCACTCTGTAATTGGTCGTGTTGTAAAAAGCTTTGAATGATCGACTTGGTTCTGTTTCTGCTCTCGCCTTCTTCTTCTTCATCTCTCTTTCACAGCTGCTCAAGATGTTGTGGCACTCTGTTTAAATTAAAAAAGATAGAAGCAGCCAGCAACAAAATGTGTAAATAACAAACAGTCCAGATGCTACTTGAAACCCTGGCTGAAGAATAGGCTTTCAAATTTATGTAACCAGCATTGGAAACAATTAGCACATCATTGTCTCAGTGTGGAGTGTGTTTTCCAGGTGAGCCTTCATTCATGTCCCAGAACTCACATCCCATTAGTGCCACAACGCACTAAGTGTCTGCAGGGTTCTATATTCAAACACTCTGCATATGTCTCGGCGGACCGGTGGTGGAAGTTTGACGTTTGGCAGTGAGTGGGCATCCGCTGCAGCAGCTCATGCCCAGAATAACTCCTAACACACATACACACTTAAACACAAACATGCACGCACAACACACACTAACTGCTCAGCATCAGGGTCCAACTTAAAACAAACCATCAGGGGGCCCTGTCACATCTACTCAGCACTGAGCAACAGACAGACAGGCCTGTTTATAAACACACACACACACACACGCATGCATGCATTAGTTTTTGAGTACTGTGCATATACAGCACAGACAAATGCTTGTGAGTGTAAGGCTGGTCGTGATTACTCTTTGGGCACCAGCCCCCTCGCGCACATGCTCGCACACACAGACACACGGACACAGTCACACAGCCCAGTGTCAGTCATCAGGCCCGAGTGAAAACATGGCACGCTAAACGTCATAAGATGAAGCATTTGAATTCAAACAATATAATTTACCAAACCCCTGTTTTATAAACAACAATATTTCCATTTAACATACTACAGTTTTTTTAACCTCCATGATTAATGTGCTGCACTAGAGCCTATATCAAGGTCTGCCTCTAAGTTTCAATTGCAAAGCAATTATTCACCAATGGCTATTCATTCGGCCGTGGATACGCAAATCAGCAGCATGCGGGAGGCCTGAAGGCGCAAAATGATCGGAAAGCCTAATTGCAGCTGATCATCAAACTTCCGCATTAATGGAAACTTGAGGCCCCATGCTAAATTGGATTTGAGTCTCCTGTTTCCGCCAAGCGTGCGTATTGTGCTTAATAAGAGGAAACACGTGTGCCAAACATCCATGAATGGGACAAATGCAGATTTGCGCTGGATCGAGAATCATAAAACACTGAGAAGCGGCTTCCTGTTGTGCTCAGCGTGGCCACGCATCTCCTGCCCGCGCGCCCCTCATCACACTGCTGACATCCCATAATTCCATGACGAAGATTTATGAGCTGACTGCTGAGGACAACATGGAAAAATAATCTGTGAGACTTGACTGGAAGGAAACGACACCGGCTATTTCTACCGTTTCCTCGCGTCTTTTGTTTCAATGAGAGGGAGCAGCGGGCCCGCGCGCACAAACGGACGGCAGGTTATTTCTGCTGCACTATTTTTTGCTCGAGACGCGTGTATGGGATGCATTTCTGTTATAGTATTGGAGGAAAACGACAAAGAGTAAACATAAATCCAGGACGCAGGCCTGAAACAAGTTATGATGACAGAGAGCATGTGATTCCGGTTGGTCATAGTTCTCCATTTCCCGGCTGTTGTCAGAGATTTCCATCACCAGGCAAACCAACCGTGCAGTAAACACAGCCCTCATTTGTTTTCTCCTCACAGCAATTATATCATGTGATTAAAAAACATTTTAAATAGAGCCTTCGTTGACTTTTATTTGTGTAAAGCGGATCTATTTCATGTCGAGGAGTAATGTAATAATCCCGAGCTGTCATTACGGCCCAGTTTTCCCCTGTGCGCCGAACTCCATCTGATCTCCGCACTTATGAAAACCAGACTGGCGCACACTCTCACCGGGCACCGCAAAGACGAGAAAAAAAAGAGAAAAATCTCCTTCTATACCGGAGGGACGGGAGACAAGAGACTGCTTTAAGGAAAGCCTTCAAATTAATATAGGAAATGTTAGCTTCAACAGAAACGCAGCGAGTTTCGTGGAGATATTTTACACCCCAGATGGTCTGAATTAAAAGACTTAAATATTTGTGCCTAGCCTTCCCCTCCAGTGCTCTAAAATGTTCTTTCTATTTATCTATCAAATGTCTAAATGGCAGGAAGCGACGGGCAAAACACGCAGGCCAATCAGAAAGCTTGCCTTTGCTCAAAAATAAAAGAAAGTGTATTTTGCAATTTTTTACTTAATCATACTAGCAACATAAAACTATTTTTATCAGATTCATGCTTCATGAATTAACTTTCTGACTCTTATTAATTTGCTTTTATACTCTGAACACATTGAAAGACACTTTTACAAAATTCATCAAAGTAATTTTTTTTTTAAATAAAATAAAATAAAATATAATAAAATAAAATAAATGAATCTGAATGAATCCAACTCCTACAGATCAGTCTATAGAGGACCCTCAGCGCCGCGCGCAAAGATGCTGCTGCTGGTTGTCCTGGATGCCCAAAGGCCAATGAGACCAAGCCAACACTGTAAAAAATATGCACTGTTTATTTAGTCTCTGTAGCTTTATTTAAATATTGGGAAAATGTCAGTTGGTTAGGCATTTTTACTTTATACCTTTAAATTAACTGATGACAAGAACTTTGTTTATAACACCTGTTGATTCCGCTAAAGAAATCTGCCTAAATCTTTTCATAAATCGTGAGATTGCAAAAATGAAAGGATGAAATGCTTTGGAGAGAACAGGTATTTATTTCACCTTTGCTTCAGCATATATCTGTCACATTTTTAGGAAGTAAAGAATCAAGGCCGGATCAGACATTAGCATGGATATTTTTTGCAGCGCAGGCCCTTGTGGAGGAATGCACGCTGCGCTCTGCCCTCCCTCTGTGTGACGCGCAGAGGGGAACCAGAGGAACAAGCCCTCTGTGAGACAGAAAGGAAAGGGGAGACACAGAAACGGATAAAGGGGAGAGGGGGAAATATCGTAGTTAGGAGGAGAGGCGTGCCAGTAATCAAGGATTTTGGATGCGGGCGCGCGTCTCAAGGAACACATGGGATCACACTGGGTCAATTACGCAGCGTCACGGAGCCGCCGTGTGAGAGGGGCTCCCTGAGGTGCTGCTGTCTGTTTTCGCCGTTCTGTCCTGAATGAGCTCGGACACTAAAACTTGTGCAGGACAAAGTCAAAGTTCAAACGGATATACGACTCGCAGAAAGACGGGATCTTTCGCAAAGATGCAGGGTCTAAGCTCCAGGGCTCACGCGTTCTCGGTGGAGGCGCTGGTCGGGAAGCCCTGTAAGAGGATGAAAGTGGCGGAGGGACACGAGTCAAGTTCAGCTGCAGACACCGGCAGCGATACGAGCATCTTCACCGGTGAGGCAGATGGATCAGTGGGCTTTGGAGAGCATCTTATTGTCTATACAGGCGTTTTACGCACAAGATGGTGCAGCAAACCCCAAGTTATTCCGCCTCATCTGACCAATATTTGATCAATTTGTTACATTTTCACAATTAAACTTCTCTTTATACACTATCAACAAAAGAAAACAATTATATAAAATTTCTTTTGGGAGGGAAAAGGTTTTGCAAAAAAGTTCCATGTTAGTTGGTAAACTGCAGAAACTTTCTGTGTGATCTTTTTCTGAAATCCAAAAAAATATATATTCATAGAGTCGCAGCTAATTTGTAAATTATTTTGGAACTATGTTGCATATTTGTATTCTTCTCTGATCCCCTTCTCTGCATCCCCATAGGCCCGAACCAGTATCCATCCACCCAAAGGAAAGCAGGTTCAACACGGAGCAGGACAGAGGACGCTGGATGTGACCCTGACAGACAGACTGACAAGTCAAGGACCAAAGATCCCAGCGGAGAAGAGAGCAAGCCGAAGGAGAGCGACTGCTGCCCGGACACAGACGTCCGAGTAGAGCTGCAAGGCTCGGAGCTGTGGAAGCGATTCTATGAGATCGGTACCGAGATGATCATCACTAAAGCTGGCAGGTACAAAATGTGAACATTTACAGGGACTCCACGCAAATAGACAGAGAGCTTATATTGCCGCAAACATCATTCTTTATATTCTGCAAACCTTTCGAACTCTAATTTTATTTGGCCTATTTGACAGGCAGCTAAAATGTCTGTTCGCAAGGAAATATATTAAATGGTCTAATAAGTTCTACAGCTAAAGCAAAACAACAGTCCTCAAGAGTTTGATTAAATTTTGAAAAGGGCCCTTTGCTCTATAAAAAATCTAAACTTTCTCTCAACACGACAAATAAAAACTAAACAAGTGATTTAAGTCACATAAAATAATAATAAGACTCATGTTTTTATTGTTCGGGCCTTACCGGTTTAACAGCGATGACTATAGGGCTTAAAAAACAACAAAAAAAAACGAGGTGACCTAGCGGTCTCTCGTTTTCAGTCCGTAAAAAATGACGCTAATTTCCGCGTTTAGGTCCCCGTTGGGAATGAATTACAGGCTGGACGAGCCTTTATCAATGCTGTGATATATGATAAGATATTTACATGAACCATCGTGCGGCCACAGGTGCGCGATTATCAGGTGTAAACGGCTCTTAACGCGCTGCAGCAGATCAGGACTTATCAACAGAAACGTCAGAAACAAATAAAATGAATTTTGATCCGAAAGGTTCATTAAAAATACGTAGAAGTCACGAGAAAGTGTTTTTAGTGTCGCATTTACGTTCCTTTAATTATTTTATGATAAGCTTGTAAATATTCAATTATTTCAAATATGTATACATTTTTAGATCTATATATTAGGTCTCTGGATTTTGATGTAGGGTATATTTTGGAATAAAAAGAGAAAGTAAGATTTTTTAGAAAAAGTGTTACACTGTGTTAAACTGAATTTATTTATTTTTTTAAATTTACTTTTACATGATCTAGGGCTATCGGGGACGTAATGAGCGATGGTACAAAGATATTTATGGTCGACTGAAATAACTTTCAAACAAGTCTATTTGTGGCCTGACAGGTAGCCATGTGTGTTTTCTTCTGTTTTGTTTTTTTTTTCTTCCTCGAGATGAGTTATTGGGACATAACTACTTGCTGAAATCTAAGTTCCGTTTATTCAATTACGGAAAACACACGCTATAAATCTCGGCAGTGAAGATGCCCTCATGGCCCCTCGAGGTCTCTGAACTTTCCTCTGAACTTGGCCGCTGCAGGCAGGAAAGTTTCCTGCCTCGAGATGTTATTCCTAATCTCTCCCTGTGTGCTTTAATGATGCGAAATCCATGCAATCAAAACACACTTTTATCTATTTAAAGGAAGCTTTGAATACAGACTATATAATTACAAAAGAAGAAAACCGGAGTTCTTTTCTGGTAAACGTGCGGCGCCTCTCCTCTCTTCCTCTCTCTAGGAGGATGTTTCCATCTGTGCGCGTAAAAGTGCGCAATCTGGACCCGTGCCAGCAGTATTACATCGCAATGGACGTCATGCCAGTGGACTCAAAACGCTACAGGTGTGTCTGCGCGCGGTGTATCAAACTCACTCTGTACCTATTAGTGTGTTAACTTGCATGTAAACACTGTCGCAGGTATGTGTACCACAGCTCGCAGTGGATGGTGGCCGGAAACACGGACCACTCCTGCATCTCTCCCAGGCTCTACGTGCACCCGGACTCACCGTGCGCAGGAGAGACGTGGATGCGTCAGGTCATCAGCTTTGACCGCGTCAAACTTACCAACAACGAGATGGACGACAAGGGACATGTAGGTACCCATCTGAGCATGCGCCTCTCCATCTTTCCCTCTGAGACAGTGACCAGCTGTGCAGAGGACCTGCAGGTCAGGTATTGCTAGTAAAAATGGTGGCAGTTAAATTTGTTGTTTCCAATATTCTATTTCTTTTGTCTTGACAGAAATAAGTAAAAAGTCAGTACTTTCAGGCTTATATATATTTTTCTTACTATGACTAATTTGGTTAAGTTCGCATCACTGTGTATGTATAATGTTATATGAGCAGCAGAATCAGTCTCTACATGCTTTGGCAGCTTTAGTCCCGCTGAGGTTGCTGTCACACACATTAAACCAAGAAGGGGCTCAGTTTGTGGAAAGTCAGTATGTGTTTAAGGGATAGAGAAAATGAAAATCCTTCTCAGCTCCAGAACTTCCTGTAAAGGCTCAATGATGCACAGATGCGACAGATGTGGTGATTGTAGAAGCTACAGCAGCTCGATCCTCAGATTTATCAGACCATTCTGGAGTTTGTGTCTTCAGAGGATTATGTGATGAGGAAACCTTTGCACACCACAGCTGCAGTCTCATAATCTCTAATAATGTTAAGGCCACTTCTGCATGCTGTTGTAGCATTTATTTGGATTTAAACACTATGGAAAAGTGTTGATTGTTATATTTTTGAAGCTAATGCAAAATGTGGTTTGGCTTTAAATTTGGCAGTCAGGCTGATTTGTGTAAAATCAACAACTGTGTTCTCCACTGTGAAACCTTATATTTCTATATTTTTATTCAACTTCTACTTAAGTATAAATGAATGTTCCACTGTAGTTAGACTCTTCATTTTTAAAAAATTCTGGCTCCGTATGCAAAATAAGAAAAAAAAATAATCTCCACTAAATGCCACTAAAGCTAACATTTTAAACTGCTAAGTTTAATTTGGAGAAATTAGTTTTACTAAGATAAACTTCTTTTCCCTCAAGGTCACATCGATATACAAGATTGTTTCTTCTCTTTTCTTTTTTTGTTTTAGAATTTTAATTTAATCATGTTAGTTTCCATTAAATAAATTCTTATTAATATTTGTACTAATGTTAAATGCTTAGTTTTACTTATTGCAAATCTGATGTGAGCTTAATCGACAGAAGTTCTATGTCAGGACCGATATGATATTATTTTGCAGAGTATTTTTGTGTTTTTGAAGATTTAACATATGTTGTGAAATTGATGTAAATGATAAGATGATTCAGTGATTATATGAACCTTTACATACTGCTTATTGCTGTCCATTTATGCAGTTAAATTATATCACTTGAAGAGAGTGTTTTTAAATGTTTAGGTCTTTAAAGGGATTCAAACCTTTAAGCATCATGCACAAATTGTAGACTGTAGAGAAGAAACGATTAGTCAGTAAATAAATTAATTTCTCAAAATAATGCAACAATTCAGATCATTCCATTTCATTCGAGTTAATGGAGTTGAATATTGTTTCATTTTCAAATATTCTCAGATTTTAGCTTCTTATCCATGAGGGTTTGTCTATTGTTAGTACTGCATTTAAAAAAACTTTTGAGTTTTGGAAAAAGGAGAACATTTAATGACATCGAATTTTTTAGAAGGAAGTCATGCATATTTTTCATCATGTGTCATTTTTCTTGCACAAAACAATTTAACTAAAACAAATCTTCATAGTAATTGATGCTTATTGATCCTTAATTCCAGTCATTTATATTTGTCTCTACAGTTCGAGTTTGTGATATTGATTAAACTAAAGTGAAAAAACTGATAGGTCCATCTCCTCTTCATTTATTCAGATCATCCTTCAGTCGATGCACAAATACAAACCTCGTGTGCACATCATCCGGTATGACCCTCGTTTGGATTTGTCTCAGATCCAGTCGCTGCCTGCTGAAGGGGTGCACAGCTTCTCCTTCCCAGAAACTGAATTCACCACAGTCACAGCCTATCAGAACCAACAGGTAAAAAACCTTGAGCCGATCCTGCAGAACAGAAAATAGTTTGTAACACAACCACAAACAAAGAGTCTGACTCACAGGGTTTAGAAACCGCTGCATTTTGAGAAACACTGAGAAATACCATATAACTAAAATGTTAGGTTGGTGATTGTCTTTTTGTTAAAAAATGCTACATATTAACCTTTTACACCTTTTATGTACCAGAAATATTAAGAATAGCAGATATATCTGTCTAATATTTATTTTCAGTGGAGGTGCATGTATTGACTGTGATATTCCTTACTGACCCAATCACATGCTCAGGCTTTAATCTAGATATCTTGAGGATGACGAGGCACACTTCTGTGAAGTCTCAACAAAATCAGAAATTGCAGTGTCCTGGTTTTCTGCTGGCCAGTTGCTCAGAGCTGGCGTGTGTGTCCCTGTGCAGGGGAGCTGACCCCGCTGTTGGCTACCATTCCTCCAGTAACAGAGCTGTCTGCTGGGACTGCCAGCTCTTTTCATCAGGGCTCATTTTACGATCAGCGAACGTATTATTACAGAAACTCAGTAACGAGCTGTGACTGGGCCGACTGCTGGAGTCCACAGCCCATTAAAGCACCAAATAAAACTGTACGACCTCCAAGAACCCTGTTTGACATGGCTGATCGCCCTGGGTGCTGCTGGGGGATGCAGTCCCTGAGGTCGAGCTCTCTTGCTCTCCATGATGTTGTAAAGCTGAGCTCATTGTTAGCTTAACACATCACCGGTTCACACGTACTCTCTAACCCATGTCTGTTTCTCTCTCCCACGCAAGATCACAAAACTTAAGATCGACAGGAACCCGTTTGCCAAGGGCTTCAGAGATCCAGGAAGGAATAGGTATAGAAAACCTCACCGACCATCAACACTTGTTTAAGTTTAGAAAGTGCACCTTTAAAAGACCCGAGAGGGATTTAAGGTTCAACCACTGACATGTGACACCACATAAAACCTTCACATGAAGTTCAAGTTCGGTGTAGTGCAGAATTTCACACCTCTCACAGCAATATTTAATTACCTGGAATAACATTTTACAGGGTTTTTACAGTATGTGTGTGTGTGTTTGTGTGTGTAGAGGAGTGTTGGATGGTTTGCTGGAGTCGTATCCGTGGAGAGGTCCCCTCAGCTTAGACTTCAAGCCACTGGCCATACAGCTCCAAGGTAACTGGTCACACCTCCTCATATTCCTCTGCTCCGGGTCATTTTTGTCTTCATGATTCAAGTTTCTGACGTCTTTTTTTCAACAGGAGGCTCGGAGTCACCAACCAGCAGTGTGAAGAGTCTCCTCCCTCTCTCCTCTCCTTCATCTCTTCACCCGTTCTCAGTGTCCACGCTCTCCTGCCAGGACGGCGCCCTCCACGCCCTCGCCTTTCCTCTCTATGGGAAGGCCTCCTCCACCTCGCCCGGCTCCCCGCTGACCAGCAGAGCCTTCTCCTCCCTGGGAGCAGACAGACTGAGAGGCCTGCCCCCACTGACAGATCTTCCGCTACTCTCAACACTGCAGGCAAAGAAACCTCCCCACTGTAGGGATCCATGTCTCCATGGGTCTCCGGGGAGCTCCCCCTGCCTCTTCCCCCTGCACAGCCCCCTCAGCCCTCAGGGGCCTTCTCTCCTCCCTCATCTCTCTGACACTGCGGGCCCCTACTGTCTCTACCGCTACAGCTTCCCCCTGAACCCCCAGCTCACTGCTATTTCCCGGCACGCCAAACTATCTGAGGACACCACAGACTGTCTGCTGCGCCAGTCTCCGTGGCACCCGACCACCAACCACTGCCTCTGACAGCTGGACCGCACTTTTCGGCTCCGGCCCATTGAGTGTAACAAGCCAAAGTTATTGCAACAAAACAGAGAGGGTTGATTCTCTCTTCCTGCAAGATTCAAAGGAGCAATAAAAACAGAGTTTTTTTGTGTTTAAAAGCTGTTTTGTGCATGGTGTTGGACTTACCAGCACAGAAGATAATCCTGATCCTCATGTGCAAAAACAACTAGTGCCAAAAAGCCCAATACTGGAGTAAAGAGAAATGTAGACAGGATGTAGATTTTTTTTTATTTTGGACAGAGTAACAGAGACCCAGTTTCTTTACCACAGGGCAGAATATATTTCCGCCTTATTAACTTCACCCGCTATAACGGTGTTACCAAAGATCATCAGCAATAGGACCTGAGGTATGTAATATACAGAGTAATGAGCATGAGAATGACTGTTAAAATGACCATAAGTGCCCATTAAAGTATTTTTCACATTTTTTTGTTCAGTTCATCCACAAGCATCTAAAGTGTTCTTTTCCCATGCACACTTTGTGTAAACAAATTGAAAGTGGA
>JAPZDY010000026.1:5798433-5811591 GCA_029783645.1 Ctenochaetus hawaiiensis
ATTAGCCAATACTATACAGTGAGGGAAACTGACATGCATTTTGCATAATTAGTACTTTATTTCTCGTTGGTGTCCTGTGAACATCATCAACACTCTGTTTTCAGGTGTGTGTGAAAGTGAATTATTTAATAACTGGTTTTTAATTGGTGTTATTCAGTTTAAGAACAAAAAGATCTTTCTTAACTCATAAAGGGATATTTATCATTCAGTTTTCCTGAAAAGGTCTAAATCTTTTGTAATTTTGATAACCGACGTGCATCTTCTTGCAAATACTGCAGCACTTATTTTCCAATTTCAGTGTGGGACTCTTGCTTCTTGTGCTATTTTTTAAAATGATCACATTAATACAGCAATATGTTGCCTGTAACTTTGCATATAGCTGCAACATAAAAATGCTGTTTAAACGTTAATGCATCTGTTGAAAATCAAATGTGACGATGTAATGTCTGAGGCCATTCGCCTGCCTGGTTTTACTGGCTTGTTTGTTTGTTTTTTTTACTTTCAATTTTAATTTTCAGACAACTGTGAAAATACACATAATAAAGACAAACAATACTTAAAAAATAAATTAAAAAGATTATTTAAAGAGAGTTACACAGCTACAATGAAATAAAATAAGAGAAATTGACCCTCAAATGTCATGCCATGAGGAGTCCAGCTAGAAGGTAAGTTGCTGATTAAGGTCCTAGTACAACGCAGAATTCGGGCTTGAGAGGTGCTAGTAGTTATGGCAAGGTTTGGGACTTCTCCCAGTGTCCCCTCTATCTTGATAAAGTGCCAAAACATTAAATAGTATCTAGGACCTGTTCCAGAGATTTTTGTGGACGGGGCATTGTGAGCAGAATATTTTCTGTGTATAGACAAATTTTCATTTCAGTTTTTGGAGTAGCTTTACCTTTTATATAGAGGTTATCCCTGATCCCTGCTGCCAGAAGTTCAGGGATAGTACAAAGAGCAATGGGCTCAAAGGACATTCCTGTCAGCAGCCCCTCTGCAGGGGAAAGAAGTTGGATATGATTCCATTTGCATATGTTCTAGCATTAGGTGTGGTATACAAAGAAAAACCATTACAAAAAAATATGCTCCGAACCTAAAGTGGCAAAAAGTTTTAAATAGAAAAGGCCATTCAAGGTGGTCAAAAGCCTTTTTGGCAACAGTGGGCAGAGATGATGATCTAGCGTAATACATGCATTCATTTCCTCATGCTGTCTGCTATTTGTGAAGTCCCAATAAAACCGGTCTCATCTCTGAATAAGTTCAGGGAGCATTTGTCAAGCTTCACAGCTCAGATCTTTGCATACAGTTTCCCCTCACAGTTTATGAGTGAAATAATCCAATGTCAATAGGCCAATAGCATCCAATTAGGCTATACAGCGCTGGGTTTGGCCTCCATAAAAACTCCATAAAGCTTATCACAAAAAATATCTCAGACGGTCTTGTAAAAATGCATGTTAAAACCACTGTCCCCAGGAGTCCTTCCTCTTGCTAATGCCTTAATAGCCTGTTTTATCTCAGACTTTGAGATGTCAGCTTCCAGATCTTCTCTGTCTGCGTCAGACAGCAAGGAAAGATTTAACTTACTAAAAAATAGATTGAAGTGTTTCATTGACGTTGCTGGTGTAACTACAGAAATAAAGTGTTACATAGAAGTCCTTGAATCTACTGTATTATCAATGGTTTTTGGAGTTTTCAGAGTTTCTCCATTCTTAGATAGAATATCAAGGATCATGCATGAAGCTTTAGCTCTCTGTAGTCTGGATTAGAAGACATCCTGCTCTAGGTTATATCCGCCCTCAAAATATTTAACCTTTTAATCAATATAAGTCAAACTCTGTCTTTTTTAAAATATTTCTGTGACTTCTGTTTTTGTTTCAAGGTTTTTTGTATAGATCTGGTCATTTTTTTGGATTCAGTTTGTGTGCACGCTCTAAATCAGACAGATCCCTGGTTAAAATGTTTAGTTTTACAGTTCTCTTTTTCTTCAGGTTTGATGGTTTTATTTTTAGTAAGGACACTTTTGCTGATAATACACACATTATTTTATATTTTACATGATGGTTTTGTTACTTTTACACTATCGAAGTGTCTAATTACTTCCTTCATTGCAGCTGTGCTGACTTGAACATTAAGTGTTGTATGTATGCTGCTGTTTTTACCAAACCCACTAAATGGTGAAAAAAAAGTCACATGAATAATCTTTTTTCATCATGGCCTCTTCCTGTAATTCTCTTTCTTTATCCTGTATTTTGTCACCAGAGGGACTGTGTGTTTGAGTGCTGAGGCGGCCGAAAGAGGCCTGTCAGCACTCAGCTCATGACCAACAAACACAACGCACACTCTGACCCTGCCTGTCCATCATGCTGGACCACCCCTCCCCCCAAAAGAGAGCGCGTGCGCTCCTTTTCCCATCTGATGGACAAGAGGGGGATTCTACAGGTGCATGTGTGTGTCTGTGTGTGTGTGTGTGTGAGAGAGAGAGAGAGAGGGAGAGAGAGGGGCACACACTCTGGCATTGGTTATATTCATTATGGACCCATAAATCAACCCTTTTGGAACAAGAGATGTGAGATATTCTTTGTCTCTTTGCCCATATCTCTGACAGAGGGATAGATAGCTCTTACCTCTTTTAGCTTCCTGTGTACGACAGGTTATCACTCCTGGGACAGATACAGCAACGAGAGGGGGAAATAAGGAAAGAGATGGAGAGTGATTGAGTGAGAATGATGCTCCGTGGCTGATGTATCAGATGGCAGATGAGGGGATGGGGTGAGGGTAAGGGGTAAAGAGAAAAGAGTGATTTAATGCTGGCCTGTACTCTCCTCTCCTCTTATCCCTGCCTCGCTTCTTTCATGTCTCAACCCAGGGTCGACCCGCCTGCTGCCACAGATGGTGCTGTCTGTCTGGGCTGCCCTCTACAGGATGTGCCCCCCTCACCCCCACGACTACAAACCTATACTCGCTTAATTGATTTCAGGGAGGGAAGGCTCTCTTTCATTTCTGTTTCACACACACTCAGACAGCTTGCCAACAGCCAGTGCTCCCAGTGCACACACACATACACGCGGCTGGCGCTGTGCGCTGTCAACGCTAATTCAATTTGAGACGCGGGAGTGTGACTAACAGCAGACCTGCAGAGTGTTTTACCATATGCACCACACACACACACAGACACACGCATACACACAGTCACGATTCCATCATTTTAGAGGATATTCCATTAACTTACATTCATTTTCTGGAGTCTCACCCGCACTCTCCCCCTTACCATCAGTTGTCTAACCCTTGCTCAAACTTTAAACTAGGTTTTAACCTCAATATTGAATGAATTACTCAATGGAGACTTGCATTTTGTCCCCAAAAGGATGGCAAGTCCCCACAATGTGACTGTGTGAGTCCTTCTAATAGATCTCTCATCTTCCTGTTTCTCTGATTATCAGTAGACGTTTATCTTGTCAACAACTTGGGCCTACGGAGTAACACCTTATTAACCCTTTCTACTTCACTGCCTAATCCAGAGTCAATTTACACAACCAGCCAAGTGAGAGACACAGGTGGTCATTTTGTAGTTGCAGCACATTAAATCTGAAAAAATATGGAAAGCTTTGTTGTGTTAAAAGGAGTAAATAGACAGCGAACTGCTTTTTTGGACTGCACTTTACTGACATAATACTACTGGCATTTTTGCTAGCTTGTTTACCCTATGTGATTACCATTCCCACCATCTTGGCTTAGTGTTTCAGCAAGCTAGCATTTGCTAATTAGTGCTAAACCCAAAGTACAGTTGAGGCTGATGGGAATATCGCAAGTTTTGCAGATATGCTGGTGGTGCTATAGAAGACACACATTGTTATGAAACACATGGTGTAAATGAGAACTCGACTATGCCTGAGGTGATGAACTATAACGTAATAATGAAACATGGCACAAATTCCATGGTACCTTCATGTGTGCAGACAGAGAGACTGGCGGACAGCCTGCATAAAGGGTAAAAAACAAGGCTTCAAGTCCTTGTTCACGGGGTTGTCTGACTGTAAGAGATATCTGTGTGGGTGATAGGGAGAGGTGAAATCTTAATGAAGCATGCTCTGGAGAGCAGGGATGGATAGGGCCAGCTGTATTGGCGCGTGTGTGTACGTGTGTGCACGAGACAGTAAAACTGATTAAAAGCAGCATTAACACATCTGACAGGAAGCAATGGTCAAGAGGTGAGTGGAAACTGGGGAGAGCCTTGGGCTGAAACGATTAGACACACACTTATCAGCAGCGACGGCAGATGGAGACTGAGGAAAGCCCTGGGCAGCAGCGATTGGTCACACATGCCCATCGATATCCGAGTAGAACCAATCAGCTCAGCTTCCTGTCTTTGACCTGACCCTTCACGCATAGTAATAGAATATTTCAAAAGGGAGGCTGAGCAGGAGGAAGACAACAGTGAAGGGAAAGAGCCTCACTGTCTGAAACCTTCTCATCTCTAACTCCACCTTAAATAGATGTTGAGTCTCTTCTATGTCCACTAACAGCTTTAAACATAAACAAAAAATATAGTATGTACTACCATATAAATTGAAATCTTTGTACAGGATTTTCTCTTTTAAAATATTTAGACCCTGTATCAGTTTGGCCTTAAATTATAGACTAAAAAAGCAGCGAGAAGATTTTTGTGAACTTTAAGTTTACATAATACTTTTTTGTCATCACTGAGTTTCAAAATATTTCTTAATAAATCCTTTGGAAGTTTCCTGGAAAGAACTATATAATGAATCATTTGCTCTATAATAAGTCAAAAAATAGGGCAAAATTGTCCATCACAACTTGTCATAGTGTTTTAATTTGTTTGACCAATAGTCCAAAAAGCAGAAGACACACTTTTAACAGTGACATGTGATAAATAAAAGCAACAAATCATCTAATGTTTGACACTGAAACCAGAAACTTTTTTAACACAAATTTATCCTCAAGATGAAACACTGGGCTGCAGCAACATGTGTTTTGGACTCTTTTACATCCAGCGTGTGAATCATTTTAAAGTCTAACCAACCCCTTGTTAAAATTAGAGATTTTTATTGAAGCAGTGTGTGTGTGTGTGTGTGTGTGAGTGTAAGTGTGACTCCAAACAGCTCTACTCCTGTGCAGAAGAAGAGAGGTCAGTCATGGGGACAGGACCACCGGCCGACCGGATCACTGCCTTTCAGCAAGTATCACTCCTCCAGGAGTGAGTAGGGAAGAAAGCCACCAGGTATCAACACCTGACACACACATATACAAACACAGAGCAGTGCTCATTCAAAAGCTGTCTCCAGCACATCTGGAAGAAGCATCCAGGCACATATGTGGAGATGCACAAAGCGGAGAGAAAAATAGGCCATGACAGACTCTCCCTGCTTTAATCATGCTTAAAGAGATGGCCACTGAAGGTTAAAAATAGATTTAAAACAAAACTTACCAAATAGAGGGAAATGGAATTTTAATTTCAAGTGATCTAATTCCTGGCAGAAATGACTGACAGCTGCTGGCTCACTGGGGTCAGTGTGTTTTGGATGAATCTAAGGTCTTAGGACTTGAAGAAGTATGTGTGTAATAGGAAAAATAGAGACTTGTGTCAGTCTGGGGCACTGATGATGATTGTAAATCAGTTAAGTGTGTGCTGATGATGATTGGGAAGGACACAAAAAGGGTCAGAGGTGGCTGAGTGTCACTCTGGAAGACTCCCATCAGCTAAAGGGCTGCGGGTGTGTTCATGTATAGATATGTGTGTGTGCATGGACAGCACCTGTAATGGCTCCCAGCTGAGTCTCATGTTCCCCCCTGGGATATGGTGAATTCTGTGTGTGTGTGTGTGTGTGTGTAATGAGGCACTGGCATGCGAGCGACAGAAGGCCGCTTCCTCTACAGGTGACACCTTTGACCTCTCATCTGTTCCCTGTTGGAGGAGAAAAAGAGGAGGGGAAGGATGGAAAAAGGAGGGACAGAGAGGTATGCAGGGATGCATATTTTGCCCTAAACACAGCAATAAACTGTCCAAAACGTTTGACAAGTAAAACGTGTTAAAAACTCTTTTGATGACTCTTTCTTTGCATGTGAAGTTACCACAACATACAGAAATTCAAGAATATTCCAGCTTTCGTCAAAAAGCACACAAGGCAAACATTTACACCAAGCCCTCTTTTTTGGTAAATTATACAAAGTAAAATAAGTTTGAGTTTCAGCTCAAAACAGCCAAAACAAAAACAGACAATGCAACAATACAAGAGGTCCCAACATCCTCACACATGCATAACAGTTACAGCACAAGCATGCTCTTAACAACACGCAGTCAGTCAGGAAACAAATAAATACATACACAATGAATAAATAAATATATTGCACTTTGCATTTTATATATTCTATATATTATTATGAGGTATTAGCACTTGAACAACACTCCATTGTTTTTGTTTTCAACAGTTGTAAAAAAATCCCATTCAGAGTATATCGAGGTGTGCCACCTTAAAATACAGAAACAAATCAGCACAGTAGTGTTCTGTTACCCAGATAATATATAACTGGAATATATGTTAAATTTGAGTGTGCAAATGAGCATTAATATGGAAGGACTGTAAGGAATAGTTAGAACAAGGAAGTTAATATAAATGTTTTTTTCTTCTCCTTTTGTTCTCACAAAAGAACAAACCTGGAGCAGAGGGAGACACAGAGCTTGCAGGCACATAGCACCTTTTTTTTGTTTATTCTCCACTTTTTCTCTTCCCATCTCCTCTTGCTTCTTCTGCTCTCCTCCCTGATCTTGTCATTTGTCTGTATTATTATGAGACCTGATCTCGCAGTCTGGACAGCCTCTGGGAGAGCTCGTCCTGATAACAACACAAGACAGGTTAAACAGTAAGGCTAAGGCCTCGCCAAAGATTAAATCTGACTGGGATTACAAGACTGTGAGACAAATATTTCTCTTGAAGCAAGCTGGTTCGAAAACTCAAAACATCTGTCTTTTATTAGAAAATTTGTCAACTGGGCAGCTAGACAAACAGTACTTGAAGTGTTGAAGTGTCACTGTACCACTCAATTTTTGCAGGCTTGAAAGGTGAAGGCATAAAGATTTTTGTTATTATTAGCTGTCGGCTGCTGTGATCAGCTTGACTTATGCTGGTTTTAAAAGCTCCCACTGGTGAGTTCTCATAATGGTCAACATGTCGAAACATCTTCAGGAATGACTGAAGCACCTCCTGCTATGTAATTCACCTTTTGGAACACTGTTGATATGTGTGATCAGAGTGTTCCAAAAAAATTAATGTTCAGGTGGAAAAAAGGACAAATTTGCTGCTTCTTTGTCACAAATTCTTTCTTCATGACATGGGAAAGCTCTACCAGAGGAAGTGTCTTCTTGTCAGTTGTGGTGAAAACAATGATTAAACATATTAAGCATGCTTATCAAGGGTGGAGAAAAATATCAGGTTGCCTATTTTTCAGAAATTTCTGTGTATATTTTAATATTTTTATTTACTGTAAACATTCCTCACAGTTAGAAACTAAATACAGTGCACAATTCAAGCTAACCACAGCCACTGTTCCAAAGAACGAATGCTGAGGAGTCACCTCTAAATCGTCAAGGATGAGACTGTTTCTGTGAAGCATTACTTTCAATTTCTATTTGGGTGGCACTTGTTCACATATAACAATGAGACTGCCAAAGCCAACAAAGATTCTGTTCCAGGATTTAAAACACCTAAAGGTGGATTAGTGGATGAGTTACCTGCTCTGCTGATGCCGCAGATGAAGCAAGTGAGGTAGTCTGGCCTGAGGGGAGCTCCAGGTTAAGCTCCAACCTTAAAAGAAAGAACAAACAGTGTAAGAGCTTTGTTCAAAAACTAAAGGTAATCCGGTCTATTTTAACATGAATGACTATCTAATTCCCTGCATTTATTGTTATTCTTTTTCACTGCTTTTGCTGTTGTAAATGTTATTTATATTTTCAAGTTGTTATATGGGCCACACTCACCCTGCTTCATCAGCCATCTCATGCAACAGCATATCCACTTCATTCTAGGGACCAACCAGGCAAACAATTATTAAAAAATATGCTTATCACAGGATTCGATGTTTGAATTATTATCTAGGTCAAGTCCGTCATCATAAGTAGCCACAGAAGCAAAGTTTTATTAAAGCAAAGTGTTAATTACCTGAGGTGTTGTCAGAGTGGTGGTGCTGCTCATTGTGTCTTCCATCTGAGCCGTCTGTACGTCAAGAGTTTCAAACTGGTTCTCAAACTTGTCCATTAATGCAGAGATCTGTAGAGAAAGAAAGACACAACAAACAACACCCATTAAATCTCATTAAACATCGTCTTTCACTTTGTTTTTACATTTTAATACTTTAATACATTACTTTTTCCAAGTTCATGCTTTTCAGCGTGGCATCCATAGACTTGACCACCCCAGACATGGATTTGGAAACCTGGGGAAAAAAATGAACACAGAATAAAGTGTTGAAGTCTGCATAGTCCTCTCACTGTTTACTGGTCTAATTTGTTGTGATTCAAAGAAGGATCAAGGCATCCAAAGTCAGACATTGAGATGGCTCTTAAAGCTTAAACTGCTGTACCCATATACTCCCACTAGGTGTCACTTTTACTATTTTAACTCGACTACACTGTCATGACTACCTCTCATCCTAAAAGCATCCCTAATGTTTTTTAATCTTGTCATGACCAACCTACTAATAGTTGATATAATTAGTATAAAGGGGTTTATTACTGATGCTATTGAGGTAATGTTTTATGAGACAGGCAGCAGTATTACAATAACATGGACAAGCTCTTAGAGGTGTTTTCAGGAATATCTTTTCACACTGTGCCTTCATTTCTATAAGCACCATTAAGTTCTTTTCTATTAGATACAATGCCTGTCCTGCAGTGAACCTGAATTAAAGCAATTTAAAGTGGATGTCACTCTCATAAGAGTGAGGAGCTAAAAGCCTAAAGTCTGAAGCACAACTAATGACATTACATAATTGGTGGCTTTTTGTTTGCATGTCTGCTATCCTCTTTTGCTCACTCTCACTCCCTCTGGCTCCTTTTGTGTTAGACTTTTGACTGATTGAATCTTAAGGAAAGTGTATTTTGGACTTTTCACCCTAAAACAGGTAGAATCTCAGCTATTCGCCATCTGAAATAAGATTTTCTCAAAGTGTTCAAAATATGCACTTAAAAATAAAACATGCATAGTGTAATATCAAGTTTCTATACATATGCATATCTAGCCACAAGATTTCTCCATCTTTTGATTGTGGACACAGTGGTCATACTACTAAGAAAACTGGAGGTAATTGGGCTAGTAAAGTGGATAGGTGCTGGGTCGGCTGTTTCTAAGAAGATACAATGCGGTACCTTTATGACTTCGCAGTTCAGTACTGACTGTTTGACTACAACATCACAACATTTAAACCAGCTGGAGACTAGGGTTTCATATAATGCTTCACATGATATCATGGCAAAACTGCCAATTATCTTGCCACAAACATTTGCTTTCTAGGGTACTGAATTATGTGATAGTGTTACAAGAAAATAAAATAATGACTACATCAGAAATAGTTACATTGTTGACCGGGCCGGTGATATGACATGATGGGATCATTATTATGACCTTTGCAAATTTTCACTAATTTAAATGATCTGTCAATACTTTTAATAAGAAGAAGGGATGTGACTGCAATAAATACAGTATGTCAGGTATGTTTTTTACTGCTTGTTGTTTGCTGACTCAACTTAGCATCAAAAATCAAAGCAAGCTGCTACAAACCGTTGACCTGCAATCCTGACCTGGTTCATAGTGACAGCTGTCTGGACCCGAGAAGCCACAGCATCCACTCGTGCACTCATCCTTAAGAAGTTGATGGACTGATGCTTTTGACGAATGGCATTCTCTGCATGGATCCTGGCTGCCTCCATATTACCTTTCTGAATAGCCTGAGAAACAGGGAAAGAGATGTGCATACACATATATCATACAGGCTACATCTGTACTATAACCAAGCCTGTACCTGGATCCTGTTTTCTGGTAAATTCACATTTTAGCAAGCTAACCTGCTTCACTTTAGCTTTTTCTGCCCTCTCCTCCTTGTCACATTTCTTGGAGTTGCGCTGTAGATCCTTGGCAGCAAACTTGAGGTTGAACAAGTGTTCTGTAAAACTAGTCATGGAATGATTTATTTTCGTGCTAACGACTTAAATCTATATATAAAAAAACTGAATACAAACTGAAGCATCCTAAGACAACTAGCTAACTCTACCTTATTCATTTTAAGCGAGGTAGTTTATGTTTATTTGTATTTCTTGAACAATTGGTAGCTTAACTAAAACTAGCTAGCCTTTTATCTTGCTAGTTTTAGTTAGCCGATCATTTTCTTCCTTTAGCACTGAATGACTGGGCAGAAGTTACAAGCAATATCAAATTCACACTTGCTAACAAAACCTGGTTACATCTGACCAGCTCTGCTACTACTGTACCTATCTTTATGTATGTATTATGATTGCACAGAAAAGGATACTCTCCATATTCGACATGATGAAGGTCTCTTTCTGACACCAGTACTCAGTCTAATTATATGCAGCTAAAACAGTAACATTAGCATCCTGCCACTCTCAGCTTGTTTTGATTTTTTTTAGCTAACGGACAGTTGTCACTGTAGCTGGGCAAGAGGATTCACTTGTGCTTACTTCCGCATTTGCTTAAAATCAGTTGAGCTGAATAGAAGTTTCGTTTTTGTTTTCCATAGAGCAGAAAACTACCCTGTAGCTATAATATAGGAATTAAATTTTCCTTCGGATTAGATATTTTGATTTATTCAGGTAAGGAAAAAAAATCTGTTATCCGTTCATGAAACATTTTAAAATTAAGAGTTTTCTTGTGACGCATGCGCAGTACCTAAATGTAGAACTAGAATAGGGAGATAATAGATAATAGATAATAAGGACACTCACTTTCCTCTGCAGCTTTGCTGTTTTATCGATGATGTTTTGTTGTGTTACAACACTTTGAACTGTATATAAATAGTTAACATTATATTAGACATAGGTGGTTGTAAGTACAAAGACTTGTCGTTCCTATGGGGTGAATGCGCATTTATAGAATCGCTTAAACAATGGCTGCACCCATAGACACGTGGATATACCGTAATAAAGTAACTATCTTGACTAATCTTTATCTTTGAATACTTTTGTCTACCTTTCATCGTCGTCACACGAAGTCACGATTTTGCATGGCGTGCTCGCGCCTCCTACGTCACGACTGTTAGAGGAGTGGAGGGGCACGCGTGTCCAAAGCAGACAAGTTCCATCCAGACTAAAAATAGTTTGTACCCGGTATCGGTAGGTTGTGGTACATGTCTAGTGACGTCATTTGTGCTTTTTTGGTGAAGGAGTAAATTGACCTTTTCTACTGAGACACTCGCTATTTGCCTCGATGCTTTCAGCCATGTTTCTTTCACTTTATTTGTGAAGCATCAAGGAGTGGGCCAATGTAACATTCGTAATCATTTTTTCTTGTAGAGTTCTGCATGGAGAAAATGCCAGTCTTACGCAGGTCTGTGACCTGAGGAGAACATAGAGGGATTTTGGACTTGTTGGTGTAAAGGAGATGGAACAGACGGCCTGAAAGTATAGCATGAGGAGAAATCATCGGTTGTCTAGAGAGAAAAATTATGTGTGTGTGTGTGTGTGTGTGTGTGTGTGCAGCGGCCAGCCGATGGGAGCTGAGACTGGGGGGGATTAACGGCTGGGTCAGGGGGAGGGAGCAGCATGGATGACTCATCCTGTGGGCTATCTGCTGATATTGTGTATGGACACAGCAGTAGATAGGCCTATTATTATGTGTCAGGGAGAATGAAGAATTGAATGAGAAGTGTGTATGAACTGTTCATTAAAACTAACCTACAAATTCGGTAGGTGTTTGGGAAGTAGGGTCCTCTGATGGCTCGTGTTCCAGAGGTTGGAGCTCCCTGCATAATTCAAAGTATTGTCCTCAACCTCAGGACAGCTGTGGAGTAAAATTTGAGGCGACTTTGTTAGACTATTTAGTCTTTTTTAACTAGTAATAAAGTGCTCCTTCACCCAGACGGTTTATTAGCCTTGGTTATAATAACCCTTTAAGTCTTTACAGTCGATCATTCAGACAGCACAATGCAAGGCTATAGTAGAGGGATCCTACTCTCAATTTTCTTTAAAATAAAGCTCCTAAACTTTTATTTTGAAGAATTATTTTACACCTGTTAACACCCCCCGCGCCGCAACCACAACTCCACCAGCATTGTTGTGACCGTAGCCCGCTGTGCACACGCACTCACAA
Source organism: Ctenochaetus hawaiiensis (assembly GCA_029783645.1). Taxonomy (NCBI): domain Eukaryota; kingdom Metazoa; phylum Chordata; class Actinopteri; order Acanthuriformes; family Acanthuridae; genus Ctenochaetus; species Ctenochaetus hawaiiensis. Next base: position 5,810,766 of record JAPZDY010000026.1, read on the forward strand.
AGCACACACACGCTCCCCAATCATAACTGAATGACGGCAGGTCGCCATGGAAACTGCGTTACGCTCCGGGCGGCCGGAGGAGAAAACAAGAGCGCGAGGACTCATTTCAGTCTTCATTTCAGCACCACGCGAGCTCCTGGACAGCGCCCGAATGAACTCGCGCACAGATTCCAGCCTCACATGCCTTATAAGGGACAAAGCATCAGCATCAGCACCGAGCCTCACCGGAGAGGGTAAGGACTTCAGAAGAGACACAAACCTACGTACAACAGAGGCAGATTCTCCGAAACTGAAGCTCAGTGGATTGGATACTCAAGGTTTAATTCTAGCTTCAAGCCAGGAGCCGGTTGCTCCATCAAAAGCCACAGCAACAGGTAAGAATCAGCTCTGTAAAGTTGGATAATTCACTTTTTTTATGTGGCAGCATGAATCATGGGCTACTCAACGGTACTGGGTTTTTAATCTTGGCTCTCTTAAGCCCTTTATCCTGTCAGGCACTTAATTGCGGTTAATTGCCCTCACCTGGTGTCTCAGGATTAAATAAGTGCATGGTGAGATGATAAGAGGAAAACCAGCAGAGCAAAGTGAAATTTAGCAGGGATCTGGATCGGTTCAAGTAAATTTTGACAGTGATGGACTAGGAAACAGTACAGAGAGTAAATTATACCTCCAAATAATGGTTAAGCTATTTCATGGGGAAACCATTTTTTTCGTTTCTTTTCTTTTCTTTTCTTTTCTTTTTTCTGCCTTCTTTGATACTGTTTCTTTTCCTTTGTTTTCTCTTTTTAAAAAATATTAAATATAATATTTGCAGTTAAATATCCTA
>JAPZDY010000026.1:5826524-5846768 GCA_029783645.1 Ctenochaetus hawaiiensis
TTAGAAAATGAACACTGGAGTTTTAGGACGGGCACTCACTTCAGTTAGGTTGTTGATGCGTGCACGCAAAGTCTACACAAATCTTTTTTTTTTTTCTGGTTAGCTCCGACTTCTATCACTCAAAGAAACAAACTGGAGACTCTGATTCGAGGAAAATTCCCAGGACTTCTTTTTATTAAGAGAATTTCAGAACATAAGAGAGGGACTAGACACCTGCATTTGTCAGAGAAGGTTTCCAAATTCAATCGTTTTAAAAAAACTGTAGTGTTTAGAAAAGCCGACATGACAGCGTGGATGGAGCAGGAGCTGCTTTACACGCAGGGTCGTCGGGGAGACAGGTCAGAGGCAATCGCTGTTCCCGGAATGTTTCACATGTTCATCTTCCTCTTTCTTATGTGGACAACACACTTCAACACGCTTTTTTTGTTTTTTAAAACACGATTTCAATGGAAAAAAAAAAAAAACAAGAGACAGAAGCAAAGGGAACTCACTGCACATTTAGAGGTCTAAAAGAATCACCCACATTAACATGGCTGAACCGTTAATAAAACATGGATAAAGCCTGAACTGTAGGAGGGGAGGAAGGTCTAATCTGTGGCGGAAGAAGAAGGGGAGGAGGGCGAGGGGGAAGAAGATCGGGGAAGGAGGAGGAAAAACACAAGAATACACAACTCACAACATAGCCAATCCGGCAGGGACGCACTTTCTACACCACACAAGCCTTCAACAATCATGAAATGCCATTTAAAAAAGATTTTAGTGTTTTCATCTTGCTTGCAGACACTTGATATGACCACTGCAAATCTGCAAGGCGCTCCATAATCAGCTTTGCTTTTTGTGCTAAAAATCTGTACGGATACTTATAAAATCATTGATAAAAATATTCCTCTGTTAACAATACGCCTTGGAGGGAAACCATGTGAGAGACTTGGGGGGGGCTGGCTGGCTGGCTGGGGGTTCAGGGGTGGGAGGGATTGTAGAGGAGGAGGAGGAGGAGGAGGAAGCTTGGGCAGTGGTGCTACTCGGACTTGGCCTCCTCCTTAACCTCCTCAGGGGCTGCCTCCACCTGTGGGACGGAGCAGAAAGGTCAAGGTCAAAACTTTAAACAGTTGTTAAGCTAAAACTGAACAAGTTAGATCTGAAGTTACCAACTTCTGTGACAATTCAGAACTTTCTCATTGTACTTTTACCCACCTCGTTGGTCTTGGCCTCTCCGTTCTCAGAGTGGTTTTCCTCGTTTGCTTCTGCCTCTGCGTTCTCCTTCGCCTTCTTGATCTTCTTGTCCTCCTTCTTGTCGTTCACAGCCTTTTCTTTCTGCAGTGGCAACAAAACAGGCTTTAAGCAGACTGAATATTTACTCAGGAGCTGTGACTCCTGCTGTGTGATTCAGGGATAAAGTCTGTTACCTTTGCTGCCTTTTTGGCCTTTGGTTCCAGCTTGGGTTGGGCTAGTTTCTGTGAGAAGAAAGATAAAGAAAGGATCAAAGAATGGCTACATTTGAAACCAAATCTAGTTTCTTTGCAAATACACATTTTTTTCTTGTTTTCTGAAGGAACAAAAAGACTTTGGCTCCCTTAACTCCCTTCATAACAGTAAAAACTATCAACTTAACTCTAGAATGTTCCCTAAGAAGACACTTTTGTTTCTGCAGACATCATCTGAAGGCTTATAACTTCAGTCTAACTACCTCAACTTGGTTATGAAGGGATTTATTCAGTTATAAGACACTACAATATACTTGTAACTCTAAGAGCTTTTATTATGTCTGCTGTTGGCGTTCAGCGTTGGATTTTACCAGTTCTTCACTTTTAACTCACAAAACACTTTCTAAATCAGTTTATGCCATAAGACTTTGTATTAACTATAAGGCATTTCTATCAATTTAATTACTACAACTTAACTACTTCTAAAAGCTAGTAATGTGAAAAAATAAATGTTTTGAAGTTTTCTAATGCTAAAAATCTAATTTAAGTATCTGATTAAAAGTAAACCTACTTCTTCACCTGTTTTTGCTTCTCTAGAAGCAAAGTGTTGCTTTAGACGCTTCGTTACACATGTGTTACTACTTTTAAGCATTCTGACATGTTTTAAATGTGTTTTTTAATTAAATGTGTTAATATAAATGAGTTTGCTGAGTTTGAGTGTGCGTCTCCTTACACACGCTAACCGCGCAGATCGCCTCTTCGGCTGAAACAACAAGAAAACAAGACTGTTAATGCTGTGCTTTGGTTTATACTCAGAAAAAAACATTTGAATTCAATAATTAAGCACTTTTTCCTTATAATGTCATGATATGTCTCACATATTGATTATAATTTAATTTTAATCACATGTACAAGGCATTAATTGAATTGCCCCCTCTTACCTCCTCCTTATCTCCTCCTTCTGGTACGCATGACTGTAAAACACAAATGTAACAGGTTAAAAAAGAAAATAACAAAAATAACGTTACCGAAAGTTTAAATTGTGTTTAAATAAACAGGGAACAGTAAGTACATGCTTCGGGTCAATATTATGGTTGATCACAGACTTGCTGAAAAAACTTTTTAGTTTCATGTGAAAAGAAAATTTTATTTAAAATACAGGTCATTTTAAAGGGATACTGGTCAGAAATGTTGGTGTAAAGCATGATTTTAGCCATGGGCTGTTAGAGCTCAGCCATGTGGGCCTCTGGAGCCATATTTTGAGGGCCTGGGCTCTGCCTTCCCCTTTCACTCCCCCATCTCTTTTTCTCATTCAATGCATGAAGCCCAGATTTGAAAGCTGGCGCGGGAGTCTTTGGGAAGGGGGAGGGACCTGCTACGGCTCGCGTGCGCCACCCACCGGCAGATTTACGCCATCGCAGCCATTTGGGACTATGAACAAAGACAGAAAATATCCATTTTTATCGAAATGCGATGGGGAATGTTTGTTTTTTAGGCCAAAATGCAAAGTAAAGGCACTAAAGCATTTTCTGGTGGCATTTTCTGCCGGTTTGGTGGCGAAATGGCGATAAGTGAGGCGTTTGTTCTCGGTAGGTCGGCGACGAAGGTGGACAAGAGCTGCAAAGCATGGCTGCTGCTTGTGCTTTAACTGCATGGAGACCGAGAGAGACTTCTGACTCTCCAAAGGACAGCGGCTTACGGGAGAAAACGCGTTTATAAGGCCGTGTCCTGGCAGGAAAATATTCATTACAACACACAAAAAATATATATTATATCTAGAAAATAGGCAAAAATTACGAGCGATAAATAACGGTCCTACATAGCGTTATAATTAAGTAATGTCTCAGAGGGATGTCTTCACAATCGTTTGCATTGCATTAATAGCTGATATCACCTTCAAACTATTTTTGCTATTTTTAGAATACGTACCTTTCTCTTGGGCATGTTGATCTCTTGGAGGTTTTCTTACAAGTACAACTAAAAACTGTTTTTCTTAGTGGGTTCAGTGCATGTGAAGACGAGCGTCTCCCTTATGCTCGGCAGTGTAGTAAACACACTGGAACAGAGAGGCGAGTGGTTGAATGGGGGGAGGGGTGCGGCTAAAGGCATGATTGATAGGCTCTCAGCCAATCAGTTGACGCCATTCGGAGCTGCAGAACACTTGGAATTTTGAAGCCGGTGATGATCTGGGGTCTGCGCGAATGGCTTCTTGCAGGGAGAAATGGGAGGAAGCCTGCAAGAATGAAAGGGTTGCATTCGAGGACATATTGCCCTCATCCAAGAGTGTTTAATTACATTGAGAAATAGGCCGTGCGGGCAACCTGTGTGCACCGGCTGCACAGGCCCCGGCGGCGGGCATCATGCCCCAGTGTAAAGCCATGCATCTCTGCTGGCTGGTCTGAAAGCCATGGCTCACATCTGCAGCGGCCAGCGAGGAGATTTTTCTCATTAAATACACTTCGTGTTTGAGTCCAATATGGCGCCCACTCCTCTCCGACACATTTTTTGTTTGTCAGTCGGCTTTCCTAAATTCGTTTCAGGGAAAAAGCTTTGTGTCGTCTGCCTCAGACGCCTGCAGGGGGCCCACAAAGCCCGTGTAATACTGTGGCCGCACAAGACGGCGCTTCAGCGCCTGTGCTGTTACACAAAGCACCCACCAAAGTGCTCAAAATCACGGCAGATTTTATTTAAATCAGCCCCGCTATTTATTTGCAATGCCCACATTTTTACTCGAACTCCTGCAAGGATGCACATTTGCGCTGTTGAGGGAACAATAGCTCACGTCTGGCTTGCAGACAATGGGGTCGATGCTGAAATATTCAGACAGAATAACCCCGTTGTCTTGCCATTTTGATAGGCCTGTAGCCCCTCTGTGTGTGCGTGTACGTGTCTCGGAGAGTGTGTGCTCTTGCTCTGCAGACAGATGGGGAGAGAGAGAAAGAGAGAGAGAGCGGCGACAAGGGGCGGGGTGGCAGAGTAGAGGCGGAGGAGGAATGCAAAGCTGCATCCAGTGCTGAGAACTGGAGTATTTACGCAGATTGTCTGCGCTGCCTTCCACAGACACGCAGCGTTTCCAGTCGGGGAAGTTTGGTATTGTTGTTGTTGTTGTTGTTGTATTGTCTCGCCGCCGAGCTGTCCGCCTTCAAAGTGTGTGCAAGGAGCAGAGCAACCAACCGCTACTTACCAGACCCGCGTCAGCATCAGGGATTTAATCATGGTGATCAAAGTGTACATAGCATCGTCCTCCGGATCCACTTCGGTAAGGAATACGAGAATTGCATGGCTTTTATATGCAATGGTTTGAACCGGATTCCTCTGCAGCATCCAGCGCCTGTTAGGCAACAGAAAGGCAGCTGAACTTTTATTGAACTCACTAAGTGATGTCCAGGCTGTTGTCAGTCTGAAGTGGTCTGACTCATCAGTAAGCAGACTGTTCTGTCCTCTTCAAGTCTTTGGACCCAGATCTGGAAGCCATTAGTGTCCTGTCTTTCTTATTTGCCCTATTTAAGTTTAGTAGAGAGAGGGAGACTGGGAGGAAGTTTGAGGGTGTTAGCTAACTGAGCAGAGCACACTTCTCTCTCAACTGTGGTTTCTCACTGTTTCCTGACATGATAGTTAAGCGTTTTTTGCCGCTGAAACCAGAACTAACAACAAGAAAGGAAGTGAAAATTCATAAATGCACTTAAAATGGTCTGTTTTATCACCTAATGCCAGGTTAAGGTGCTTCATAGCGTGTGTTTTGTAGTCGGGCAGATATGACTTGCCTGAAAAGTACAGTCTCAAGTGTTGCCTTCACTGTCCTGAAGCTTAGAGGACCTTCAGCTTCACTCTTGCTAGTTTCTTCCATAGTGGAGAGGAATGATGGTGATGCAATTCTCCGAGGGGCCCTTTTAAGACATGCAGCTGCAGCCCAAGAACACTTATCCTCTGTTTAGGTCTTGTTGGAGGTCCCTATTTGGAGGGATATACACATTTCTACCTTTAAAGTGCACTAAAGCTTAAATTCTAGCTGAAGCAGCATTCTTCCAACCCAGTATATTGAGCTTACAGCAACTCCGTGATTCCCCTTAAGATCAGTAATGTAAAATGTTATTAGCTTCCGCTTTGTGTCTTTCATGGTCTAGATTCCTACAAAAATGTTTGATAGTGCCAGTTTAAAAGTGTCTTTATAGATGGATGAAGCTTGCAGGTCTAGTTAAGTACATAGAAAACCCATATTTTCTTGTTGTCACTGTAGACATTAAATGCCTCATCATTTCATGAGATACAGATCACCTTGAGGATGATTTATTGTCATTGAACAGTTTGTTTTCACAGCGTACAGACAGAGGAAGTGATCAAGCACAGAGACTCGTTGCACTTGGCCAGCGTAGAGTGACTTTATTGCCCTCACAATAGATGACATTTGAAAAAGCTCAGCAGCAGCCTTACAGGACGGGAGCTTCCTGTAAAGCACGAGCGCTCGGAGTTTAGAGCCAGTGATGCCATCAATGTGCAGGAGCCTGTCTGGAAAAATGCATTATCTCTTATTGATCTGTCTTTAGTAGAGTGTGCTTGAAGTGAACAAGCTTACATCCCCTTAAATGCTGCGTAGACACCCTCATACTACCTTGTCTAGTCTACATCATTTTTAGAGTTTGAAGAAAAGCAACAGAGAAATCCCTGGACTCTTTATGTCTGTTTAACTTGATCCTCTCTTCTATGGTAACTAATTTCTGTAGACTGGTGTAGGATATGCTGTCATTCTGCAGGATTTACAGGACTTATTCTGTCCACAAAATGTTTTTGACATTTTTATCTTTAACCAGAAATTTAGGCCAGTAAAAATCTGCTGAGTTACAAATTTTTGTCGAAACTCTCTGCCCTCTCTAAGCTTACAATTCAATTGCATCTCTGACTACAAAACAATGCGGTTGCATTCCATGATAAGGCAGTGTCTGCTGCTCCAATAATCACTCTAGCTGTGTTCAACTTGTGAACAGAACAACAGTCGAAAGGGGGGGAGACAAGTAGGAGTCTTATAAAAGTCATATTTTAATGATTAAAGTTAGCCAGAGGCATGTATGAAACTCAGTACTTGAAAAGCTAAAACAGTTAGGCCTTTTCAGCCAGATGTATTTTCTACAGACAAAAAAGGTCTGTTCCATTAAAAAAAAAACATATTCAACCTTTTGGGGTTTGACCTTAAAGTTATTCTTAATGGTTCTATGAAGCACCAGAGCCAGGAAACATTGAAAACAGATCAGGTTTATCGGACTGAACTAAAAAAGTTTCTTGTTTGAACAAGTACAGCCAATTGATTTACTGATTTATTGCAGTACAGTATTATGGATGTGGAACAAATGCTATTTTTGTGAAGCTTTGATAGTGTAGTATAAGAAAGAGTAAACTATATATACCTTGTAACTCTTTTAATGGCTTAGCAAAACACCACAAACTTTAGTCTGGCATACTATCAGTGGTGAAACAACAACTTCATGTCAGAAAAAAAGTTATTACATGTCTGCTCACTGCCACCGTTAGTCGAGGTTACAGTTTTTGAGCAATGATTGCCAGCCTGCCTTCCCCTACCACCACCGCCACCTTGACCTCTGACTTCTGTTAGTCCTGAATGAGAGCTGACATCATCTACAGTCCACACGGTAATGAGAAGCAGAGTGTTTGAGTCACCTGAAGAAATGGTGTTGTGACTCACTGTGAATTCTCCAGAGAGACTTCTAGTGTTACCGCCAATGGCTTTGTAAAGATTAGGTCATGCTATGTACCCGTATCCTTACATTAACCAGCACCAAACAGAGAGTAAATACATTTGTACAAACAGTATCTTTGATAGAAAACAAAGACTACTGTTCTTGTGTTACTTGGTTCTTACATCACATGGAGGCCTGATTTGAATATTGAACTAGAATTTTCCTTTTTAAATACACACATGTAAATTCTGATACACACACACACACCTGTAGCAGTGTATGTACAGTGTGTGACTCTAAACCAACTTAAACTGAAAGGACGTCTGTGCAAAGAACCAAAAACATTGGGCCAGTGCCACAATAATTTGACTGCCTCATTTCACTTGTGCCCTACAGCCACTGCTGAACCATTTCCTCATTGCCACAACAAATGTACTGAGAACTGTAATATCTTATAACTTACTCACAATGTTACAGATATCATTCATAGTATATGGATAATATTTTTCAGTGTGTACAACATATGCTAATTACGTGTCCAAGTTTCTACCCTCTGCTTCAGATTAACAGCCCTCCTTCCGCTGCAGCTTTGACATTAGGGTCTTTAGGTCAGGCTGGAGTCAGACGGCTGCTACAGTGAGTCAGCTAGTTTTATACAACAGGTCGTTTTCTGGCCTTTTGCTGTTGTTTCACCTTTAGGCAGCAGTGAGGGAACACTGCCAGAGCAGCAGCGCAAAGGCTCTTTTGTAACGATGTTGTAATGCTGACTGAGCTCAGGATTGGGTGGAGGCTATGGTTGCTGCTAAATTCCAGTAAGAGTCTGTTTTCAGCACAAATCAGACTTGATTTAATCAAGTTAGAACCAGTATCCCTCGCAAACACACAGGGCCGGGGTTGATTGATGTTTCCTTTAGTCCGGACCTGCATTCAAATATTGGACTCTTGAGCCTTTAGAGCCAATAAAAAGATCATTTATTCTATTAAAAAAAGTTTTGACAAATGTCTGTCCCTTTAATTTGGGTGAATTGTGCACTAATTGACCCCAAAGCAAAGTTAACATCACTGATTGAATCAGTCTTTACCATATTGATCTAAGCCTGTGTTGTGGATACAGTGCATCCGGTCAATAGCTGCCATTGTTTGGCGGCTATAACAAGAGTTCTGCTCTTTTTAAAGGATTGATCAGGTCTGGATCTGATCTCATTGGTCCCACCAATGATGGTGATGTGGTATTCAAACCAGTAACCAATCTACTGCAGATTCTTTTTCCACATCTGCAGTTTTCTTCGATTTTACTTATAATAAAAATACTTGTCAGTGTAAGATTTATTGCAGCATTCTTTTTTACCTAAGTAATGTCTTATATTCAGCAGTACTTCCAATGAAATGAAACAATAGTCAAATTGAATTTTAAAATAACTGATTTTACTTTTTAGACCTTTAACCTTTGTGGACACTGAAATAAATAATGTTTGTTGTAGGTCTCTGATGTGTGTGTGCATGAACTGTCTTTGGCATGTCTTAAAACTTAAGTAGAGTTAGAGGTCAGTGCTAATAAAATTGGTGTCAGTATGCAGTAAAAACAAGATTAGTGTCAGATTGTGTTTGCAGGTGTTTGTTTTGTGTAGTTTTCTTTTTGTGGACTATAACCAAAAACACACGTTTGAGTTGTGAGTGGAAGTTTACTTTTTTTGGAAATAGTTTATTACCAAAGAATCTACAGCCTTGCTAACAGTTCTGTGTGGGCTGTGCAGTGGTGCTTTGAGCTAAGTGCTAGTATTGGCATGCTAACATGCTCATGAGATAAACAATGCAAACATGTTGCCGGTAGCAGGTAGAAAGTAAACCATGTCAAGGTTACCATATAAGCATGCTATCATTTGCTACAGCTAAGGCTTATGGGAAAGTCAGTAGGTTTTTGTTCATAAAGCAAAAAATGAACAACTTTAAATTTGACCTGATGATGGTACAGGAGGAGCTGGTTTGGACATCTTGGAAGTTATTAAAAATCATCCTGAGGGGGACATGAAGATTTGTACCAGTTTTTTTAAGCAACCCATGCAATGTTGAAACATTTAAGCAAAGCCAGACATGTCGACTTCATGGTGGCATTAGAGCAAAAGTAGTGAAGTACATCATCTGGAAACCACGTGTACTAAATTTTGTGCCATTCCCTCCAACATAGAGAAGTCGGTAAGAACTTTGACCTACTGGTGACACCATAGAAAAGTCAAGGGAAAATTAAAGTTATCTCGATTTTTCCCTGAGGACCATGAATTCCTGCACAAAAATCTTTGAGTAACTTTCTGGTGGGGCAAAGTCTGTGGAACTCCAGAGTTAGCAGGATTCATTATCTGTGAACCACTAATGCAAACTTTGATGCAAACTAATGGCAATCCATCCAGTAGTTTTTGAGGTATTTCCAAAGGGATGGACTAACTCCTGCCATACCAAGAGCCATGCAGCTACCATGACAAAAACCAACAACAAGATTGCTGGCAAACAAAATCACATACCGGCTCTGTGGCGGTTATGCCCATCCTATGCTCGGAGGGTAATAAGTTCCCAGACCTGGTTGTCTTGTGTTGCCTGGTTGGCCAGTAGCCTGTGACTACTGCTGGCTGCCTCATAAATCTTCCAGCAGTGCCACACAATTTAAACATCAAAATTTGTCACACCCATGTTCTCTCATTTTTATCCAAACATTGATGTAGCTCTGTTAGAACCTCAAGTGGAACAACAATGTGCCCTCTTTCTGTCTGTGTACCTTCTTCACAGAACAGTGAGGCGGAATATTCCCGCCTTGGACAGGCTGTTTTAAAGGGACTACTGGCACATCTCACTCACTCCCTTGTCTTTGTGGTGAGGGCTGCGGAGTAATTGTCTAGCATTCCAGAGAGACAAGATTGCTGGCTGATCCATGTCTGAGTGTAAACGAACTACACAGAGACAGTGTCTTTTGCTTTTGCTTTATGATGATCTCCATGTATATTTGAATACCAAGCTAAGTGATTTAAACATTGTGAGACAAGGTGTTTATTATGAAGTCAAACTTCAGGCCTGTCCAATCTGTTGACTGCTGCATCCCTGACCCATTTTACTCAGAGATTATGCAATGCAAAAGTTATGAGGACATGTCTTTACACTGCTTTTGTTTTTTTACACTGGACCAAACAATGTTAACATAAAAATGGTCTACTGTGTTATTTTAGTATGCATGCCTTGATGAGACGTCTGGTATTATGTTTTACATATATGTTGTACTTTCTAAGCAATAACAACAGATCGGTATGGCAAACAAAATCACATACCGGCTCTGTGGCGGTTATGCCCATCCTATACTCGGAGGGTAATAAGTTCCCAGACCTGGTTGTCTTGTGTTGCCTGGTTGGCCAGTAGCCTGTGACTACTGCTGGCTGCCTCATAAATCTTCCAGCAGTGCCACACAATTTAAACATCAAAATTTGTCACACCCATGTTCTCTCATTTTTATCCAAACATTGATGTAGCTCTGTTAGAACCTCAAGTGGAACAACAATGTGCCCTCTTTCTGTCTGTGTACCTTCTTCACAGAACAGTGAGGCGGAATATTCCCGCCTTGGACAGGCTGTTTTAAAGGGACTACTGGTACATCTCACTCACTCCCTTGTCTTTGTGGTGAGGGCTGCGGAGTAATTGTCTAGCATTCCAGAGAGACAGATAAGCAATGAATATTACAAGCCAAAAGAGCAATAATGATTGTTTATTACCACACCCAAAGCCAGTGTCAGTCTGTTTTCTTCCATATTAAAATCACGAGGAGCTCCACTCGAGACGCCACTGAGCAATGCAAAGAGCTGAAAGAGGCAAAGCTGGAACTGTCACTGTGCAATTAGAGTTAGGGGCAGATGGCATGTGGCCAGTTTGCCCTACAAATTAATTTTGCTTGGCAACAGCACAATGCAGGCTTGAATGGGGAACGGCCAGAGTGGACCAAAGGAAATGAGAAAAGAGGAGAAAGTGAGTTAAACTTGCCATTTTAGTGATTTGTCCTAAAGTTAGTTTATTGTTATTTTCTGCAAGAGTACCAGCTTATGCTATGTTAATAAAAGTCAAAAGGGAGGAAGAAGAGGCAGACAGAGGACTGACTGTGCTTCGAGACAGAGCCAGTAACAGGGAGTCTGAGCTCATGACGTTCCACTCCGTTGCTTCGTCCCACGCTGGTTTTCCAGAGCAGGTGGGGAAAGGGCTCGTTTTAGGACTTTGGCCTCTGGAGTGCAACTGCCATTAAATGATTTAAACTGTACCACGGCTAATCTGCCAGCATTGTCTGCTCCCTCATTTCCATGTCTCAGTGTTATTCCAAGCAGATGGCTGTTAAATAATCCACCTGGTCCGTCGGCACTCTGTAAAGCTGGGAGGAGCCCTCACATGGAGGTGTCTGGACTGACAGGAAGACAGTAAAATAAATGACCATCCATAGAACCTTGTTGTGTTATTACCATGAAGTCGGCTTAGTTTGATTTTGGGTGTGTAAGTGTGTTTGTATGTGTGTGCAGCTGAGGCTGTATGTGTGTGTGTGTGTGTGTGTGTGAGTGTATGTGTGTGTGACTCCTTTCAGCAGACCTTATTTGGCTCGTGTTTGACCAGTTACCTCCTCTCGAGTCCCAGAGGAGCTCTTGTTTCCGTCTGGCCTTGTAGGGCCATCCTCCCTCTTACACACACCCACTGAGGCCTCATTGGGCCACAATTTCATACACTTAATCACACACACACACATCCATACAGATAGGAACAAAAGCAGGAACAACACAATCAGACAATTACACAATTCTTCCCTTTCTCTGGTATTTTCATTCTCTTGCTGTGTGACTCTATTTAGATACTCTGAGACAGAACAGCCTAAGCACACACCTGGTAGTTCACTTAAAAAGGTGAGATCCTATAGGATGTCACTTTGTCGTTCTTCATAAACTTTAACTTCCTGTTAAGTTGCAGAGGTCAGTATTTGCATCCTCTTAGATGAATATCTTGTGGTTTTGCACAGAGGAGGAGGAACATTTTTCAAAGTGTCTCAAACAAGTGTTAAATATGGTTTTGTGCTAATGCAACTGAACAGCCTTTTGTGAGAACAGCATGCCTTTCAAAAATAATCTCATCTGCATGAAAATACAAGAAAGTGAGAAAGACAGCAACTCTCACTCGGGGACTGCCAATACAGTCTCTCTTTGCTCACTTTCTTTTGAAAAAACATAGTAGGCTTTTACAGATAATCACATTAAAATAATGCCACATGTAATTAATATGTTTGAAATGGTTCCTTTTTTAAAACACAGTGAAATTTCCTGCTTAAATATTAGTCGGGTCTTGGGAGTTGCATTCTTCCTTTCTATCAGGCATTTTTCATGCAGATAAAACACAATCTGTCCCTGCTTAGCCTTTCTCAAGTTCACCCTCTTCAATACTCTTCTATCACTTCATTCACTTGTTTGGAAATGAGTGGTAACTTAGTAACAGAGGAGCCAGCGATCTCTGAAGTGTGATTTCTCACAGCAAAGAATGAGTGGCCTTATTTTTGCAGCAGACTGCAGGGCAGTATGTTGAACCACAGCCCTTATGTTTCCTCATAAGGCTGAAGATATCACATGTCTAACTGACAACTTCCTTTATGTCATCCTCTCTCGTCTCTCCCACATGCAGATTAAAAAGCAGCAGCAGGATGTGATGGGTTTCCTGGCCGCCAATAAGATCGATTTTGAGGAGTGTGACATCGCGGCCAATGAGGCCAACAGGAAGTGGATGAGAGAGAATGTCCCGGATGAGTCCAGGCCGGCCACGGGGAACCCTCTCCCCCCACAGATATTCAATGAAAGCAGATATTGCGGGGTGAGGCACACATGCGCGGAGATGCTTTGAATTATTGGCACATGATTGTTCATGCATGTAAAGAACAACTCTGATGGATCACATAGCTGTTGCCACCACAAAGGACATCATACTCATGCCCTCTGTACACATAAATCATTTATGGGATGTTAGGAGTTTTTAGACAAATGTTATAAAGTTGCTCTATTAAAGTAAAAGGGAGGGACAAACACAATCCTTCCCGTAGTTCAATTATGCATTTTAGTGTCCTTCAGCTCATTGTTTTGATCTAACACCATACACCTTTAGTGTTTTGCTTCACTCTGGCAGCTCTTATCCTCTTCAGCTAAAAAAAAATCATGGCACACTTCAGTCTTAGTATAGTACACAGTTAACATCTGTAGCTGATGAACAAAAGGAAGTAGTTAGCAACTCAAGTGCCAGATGTTTGCTTCAGGAGATGTAAAAATAGCAAAAAAGAGGAGTAACTATTGAGTTTAAATAACAGGATAACTAATGTTATGCCATATCTTCTGGACTTTGTAATGATGAGACTGTTTGCCAACACATTTACCATGAGGTAATAATATGTCAGTGTGAGCTTGTTCTGCTGCCCTTTAGGAGTAGATGATTTCTTTAAATAAAAAAACAACAATGACTGCTTGACATTTTAATAATATTAAATTAAATTCAAATATTGGTGGTTTAATTTTTCTCCTTTCAGAAATAGATAATGGAAGACTTTACAGTAATAGCCTAATGCTTGGAAAAAGAGGCTACATGCAGAGATTTGATACCATTCTCGTATCTGTCTGTTAAAATCAAAACTGGAGTGAGAAACTAGTTAGCTTAGCGTAGCTTAGCATAAAGACTGGCAACAGAGGGGAAACAGCTAGCCTAGCTCTAGCCAAAGGTAACAGAGTCCAGCTAAAGCTCTCTTAATATCACATTTGTTTAATCTGTACAAAAACAAGCATTAGAAGAACTGGTAAACAGATTTTTTCATACCTTTATAAAGAGCTAGGCTATCTGTTTTCTCCCGATTCCACTCACTATGCTTCACTTTGTGGAAAACTTAGCTGAGGTAAACTGTCAACTTGCTCTGGCTTAATATTTAACAGACAGATATAAGACTGATATTGATCTTCCCATCTAACTTAACACAGAAAGTCAAGTGCATCTATTTAATTATTCCTTTCAACATCATGTGTGGAGGTAGAGTTTGAAGAACTGAGCAGTTTACTGGATCAATAAAATTAAAAAAAAACAAAGATTTAGAAAATACCACAGCTTATTTATTAATCAGCTTTTAAAAACATACTAGAGTGCTGACATCACAGTATTTCTCATAGCCTTGTTTAGATATATTCTACCATGTACCCAGGCCTTCTGCCCTGTGTTCGCTGATGCTAATTTACGCCTATTAGAAAGACCTTTAGCCTGTGCACTGAGTCGTCATGCTGTGCAGCTAATGGATGCCTGAAAGTGAAGTTGCACATGCAGGATGGGCTGTATTGAATGTCACAGACAAAGAGAACAGCATTTCCCAGGATACTTGCAGCTGTTTGTGTGTGCAGCGGTATGTGTGTGTGTGTGTGGAAGAGAAATGAGGGAATGCAAAAAGGAGAAGGAGTGAGGGATCAAAAAGAACCAGATAGAGAGAGAGAGAGAGAGGGAGAGAGAGAGAGAGAGAGAGAGAGAGAGACTGCAGTAAGGGGATGAGTGTGTGAGCTTGTTTACTCTGGGTTACATTCTCAAAGACAATACCCTCCTATCAGATTGACTACCGAGGCCTGTCCCTGGACAAATAACACAGCCCTGACTGTTTCTCACAAAGACTTCCCCGTGTGGTTTTTGCTGCTCAGATTGTCCCCCTCAGGCGCTATTCCAAAGCCTGTTTCACATTATAATTCCTCAGGTTGGGGTTCAGATTCAGACGAGCTCATCCTCTGATCGATCGGCATCTAAAGTTCTCTGTGTCGTCCTGTTTCTCAGAACTATGAAGCCTTCTTCAATGCCAGAGAGGACAACGCTGTTTATGCATTTCTGGGTCTGACTGCTCCCCCAGGCTCAAAGGTAGGCTTATGAACACAAGCACACACTGATAGCTGTCCTTTTTTTGAACTGCATTCCTGCAGCTTAACCATACAACGCCGGCTTATGTGCCTAAATATATATTTATCCTCACAGTGTGATTTCCATACAGAAAACACACACATTACATAAGACATCTGTTCATGATATTCTTACACTCTAACAGGCCTCTTCTTCCTCCTCTCTCACACCTGCACACTGGCGCCTCCCCTCTGTCTTTACAGGAACCACAGGGAGGTGTGCCAGTTACCATAGAAACAGAGGGGTTTTCCTCTGTGCTGTGGCCGAGGATATACAAACCAATATCCTCCATTTTAATAAAACACACTCACCCTCTTCTCCTCGTCTCTGTCTCTCTCCAGGAGGCCGAGGCTCTAGCGAAGAATGCACAACAGTAGCAGCTTTACACCTTTCCTACCTGAGACCTCAGGCTTCGTCCTAAACCCAGACCTGGACCCAGAATGACCTGGAACTCGATCCAGGAATAAAATAAGAAGAAACGTTCCACTCAGCTTAAAAATATGTGTATGAATTTTCAGTATGTTTTTTTTAATTAATATTAATCTGTGTTCAGCTGTGCCTTGTCAGCTGTAGTGAAGGGAGGTCCTAAAGCAGAGCATTATGGGTATTATCTACAAGCAGCTCTGCTTCCTCCCATTAGGCTCAGCTTGCTAAGCCTATTGGCCTCATGACATGTCAATCAAACCATCATCAGCGTGAATGTGTAGCTTCCTGTTTGAGAGCACATCAGCATTTTTAAAATTGTAACACAGATTCATCATTTGGCCAAAAATGCATCGCCCATGTTATCATCTCATGGTGAAACATTATCATGACTTATTGGACTCAACAAGCTGAATTAGTACAAATGTTTTCCGTCTAATCCTTCAAACACTGAGTCAAATGTTGTGCTCCTGCGTGTCAGCCATCATCGCAGCACCATCTGTAAAATCGATCTATTACAATCCCTTTGTCTGTTCTTGTTTACTTTACTATTGTCTTAATGCTGTTTTAATAGCAAACTTTTTCTACGGGATGAAAAATGTTTTAAAATGATGATTCATGCCAAAATGACCAATCTGCAAGCATACAGGGGTGTGGAATTTAGTTGTTTTTTTTATTTGTTGTTTTTTGTTTAGGGAGCTGGACAGCTGTTTCGTTTCGCTATAAGCATCCTGTTTCACACTGTCGCTAATCCTTGTCTTACATAAGATGCCTTCCCTAAAACAAAATAAAAAGACTGCAAGTAAAACTGCAAGCCTGACTCTTAGTGGCTGTCGAGTTTTAATGATGACACAGTCAAAACAAGTCTGAAATCAGTTCTGCCTTCTTCTACCACTGTCGTTTTTATGCACAATAAATGGTTCAAAGTTTACAGAATATGACTTATCTTTCATTGAGCGTGGCTTTACCCTGTGTGCTTTACCCTGTGTGCTTTCAAGGACCTCTAGCATGTGGAGTGGATGATTTTACTGGTTTTGAAACATTGACATTATGTAAGTGTACGATAAGTGGTTTTGAAGAAATCACCACCATTTCTTGAGTCATGTATATTTTGGATCTGCAATCATTCTTCAGATATTCCCTGAAACGTTACCAAAGTTCCTCTCAACTGTGGTCATAAGTAAAGAACATTCACTTCACTTTCATGCAGTTTTAGGTTTTTCCGGACTCTCTGGACTTTTTCTCGAGTATTTCCTTGTTTCCTATTTTTATTTCCTATTTTATACTATTTTATCCGTCATATTTAAGAAGCAAATATTGTACTTTTTACTTTATAACATTTCCAGCTCTGGTAACTACTTAGTTTATAGATTTTAAGATTACATAACTTATCTCACATCATACATCGTCTTTTGTATCGCGCTGAGGTTTTGTGGATGTGCACTTCTTTATTTTGACACCATGGCAGACCATGACACATCTACTTGGAACTCAGTGTTTGTGTCACATTTCCCTGTGATAATGACATACAAAGTCCTGCAGATGATCGTAAAGTCGCTAATGAAATTAATAGCGGCTTTGATTCCAGTGTTTGTTTACTCCATGTACAGGGATTATATTGATTTTCTTCTTTTCAACATGTATCTCACACAACTACCATAACGTGTTGAAGATTAAACCAGTGTTGGTCTCCTCATACACCACAGAAAACAGTGCATGATGGGCCTTGTGTCATGTTTTAGATGCTGTCTGCAGCTTCATCAGAGAGTGATTTCCTCTCCAAGCCTCTCATAGAGTTTATTCAAAAAACTGTTTGGGGCAAGAATTAGTTATTCCAGTTTTATTACATGGCAGAACTTCGTCTTTCTTTACCTCTTTGGTTTTACTTTTAACTTCACAGAGTGCGACTGACCCTTCAGTTGAAAACCTCTAAACAACATAATTGAACATAAAGTAGCTCCCGCTTACACTGATGCACCATTATAAACATTCGGCAAAAGATCACAACATATTACACACACACAGGCCTTTTTCTTGCACAACGATTACTTTAACTTTTGATACTTCACATATGTTTTTGCTCATCATACATCTCTACTTTCATCTTACAATTTTAATTTAGCAATAAAAAATGTGTATGTTTCGATATTTTATATTTTATTATTTCACATCAGTGAGAGCATTTACATGCACATCAGTATCCTGGTATTGAGGCTCATCCTGTTTTTTGATTATTTTAAGTACGATATGGAGTTTACATAGAAATGAAACAAGCTGACGGTGGTTTTTGATATGATTTCTCAACAACTCTCCCCACTATGAAATGGTCCAGAAATCTGAATAAAATATTTAAATGACAGTTTAAACAGTTGGAGAAGTTAAAGCAAGATTTCCCAGATTCGCTGTTTACACAAATTGTTACCCAGTTACTCAAAAAACCCAAGTACTTCAGCCCTCTGCCTTGCTATAATTAGTATATTTAACTTGTTTATAAATGAGTTGTTCTCTTTTCTCCTTACTGTGATTTTCAGTACAGACTAATAAAGGAAGTGTGTGGTAGGGGCGGAGAGGCCAGTTCTCAGTTGCAGAAGTGAAACAAGCCAGAAGAAGTTAACTGTCACATATACCATCCCACTGTGACATTTACATTTAAGACTGACAGTCATAAACAGCAAAGTGTTGTTAGAAGCGACACAGAGCAGCGGACGGTCGATCTAAAACATGCTGGCTGAAGGTTTTCTCCGAGTGCTGCGTTACCGGGAGGAGAGAAAATTTGCCTCTGCTTCTAAGCAAAAGAGTCCGCAGACAAATGCTCATTGTGTGGATCCGTTCAACTGTTCAACAGTCTCCAGCTCGAACTCTACAGACCTGCAGACAGATTCAGCTGAAGCAGGTAAACACAGTTATTAACTGTTATGACATGTAAGGAGGTTAAAGTTAATGAGCTTAATTTTCTGTTTTGGTTTTATGTACTAATGTTAAATTGACAAAGTCGAGTTCCATTGCTTTCCTTATGACTAAGATTATGCTAATGATTTTATATCATGTAGCAGACATGTAAATTATCAATTCATCGTATTTAATCAGGTCCAAACCAGGAAGAAGTTGACTCACAGTTTCAGGGACTGAAGGTTTACCCTCAGGGTCCTGTGGGCCTCTCAATACCCGGGTGTCCACCTGTTCTCCCCCTGGGCCTTGACTTTACAGCTTATTTAGAGGACTGCAGCCTCCTGGAACAGTATCCAGACCTGCAGGTGGCAGACTTGAGTGGAATCTCACACAACCCACTAAGAGCCATCATCACCCAGCACGCCGAACTCTACCGTCAACCAGAATGGGCAGCCCAGCAGAAGCCACAAGGTGAACCTGTTCCATCGATACCAGACCAAGGTTATCTGGTCATAGGGCCCAGTGTGAACACCAGCTTGGATCTGCTGGGGTCGGGGTTGGAGCCCATGTCAAACTCGGTGCTGAACGGGCTCCTGGACAAACAGCTGGAGGAGGTGTACATGCAGCATCTGACTGACAACTTGGCTCGATGTAACTCCAACCTGGGGAGCAGCATCCTGCATGGCCTGGTGCTCCCGCCGCAGTCCAGCAGCCAGGGGCCTGACTCACTGGATCCAAGTCTAGAAGAAGTACCAGAAGGGGACAGCGGTGAGAAAATTAGTTATCTGAGCACCCACAATTTAGTTCCCTGCTCCTCCAACTTCAGCTCCCCTGTGCTGAGGATTTCTGAGGCTGAAAATGCTCAGCTGAAATGAATGCAGCCATGCATAGATCCTGCAACAGTATCACACGTGATGCTCAGAAAGTCTTTTATTTCGCTTTTGCACGTTTTTATTTAAAGATTTTCATACAGCCACATTCACATGGGAAATGAAAACAGGAACAGTTCAGTAAAGGAGTGCATATTTTATTTTTTAATCTATATTTACACAATGTCTTTGTTTACTTGCTTGATAAAATGATGCCTCAAATATAGTTGCTCTCATGTGCCATCTGCTGTTGGATTTTAGTACTACACTGCTCTCAGTTTACCTGACGTACATAAGAATTTACTCTATGGACCTTAAAACTGGGTGTGTGTGAGGTATTTATTATACTGAAGTAAACTGTGATCTAGTGCAAGCTCATAATCACACTGACACTGTAAATATAGATTTGACCTACTATAAATGTTTCCATCTGGTCTACAAAAAGTAATATGTTATGCTATGTAAGTATCTGAATAGTGTTTAGAGAATTATATGAAATATAACGACTGTAAAAATAAAGTGGATTGACTGCATACATTTTATTATGACTTTATATGAAATAATACTGAAACTTACATTTACAGTGTTGTTTATTTACTTACTTTAAAACATTTCCTGGACAACTTGAAGCTCACACTTCTTGTCATTTTGTGCCCTCTAATCAGTTAAAGCAAACGTGGGCAAAGCAGCGCAACAACATAACAACATCAGGCTTTCGTTGAGTGCACAGGTTTGGACTTTACTATCAGGCATAATCATAATAGCACAATGTTAATTCTTTGTCTCTGCATTTTTTCCTCCATTGTTAAGAAATATGATAAAGCCAGTCATTACCAACAGGCATCTTTGTGTGAAGTTTGCTATCCAAAGACAAGCGAGACATTTTGACAGCTTCATAACTGCCTGTGAAGGACAAGAGACCTGTAAAACGGTTTAAGGTGTCTGTCACTTTAATGCTGCAACATTTGCAGGCTATAATTACTTTTAATG